>JAMXBB010000003.1:866893-896870 GCA_024138015.1 Lumnitzera littorea
CCCCCCCCCCCCCCCCAAACAATTCTTCTCCTTCTCATTGCCTTTCCATTCCAACCTCTCAACCTCATTGCTGTGTTTGGTTTTTATTCCTATTCACACGTGTTTTAAGTTACTCCAGTAAATTTATCAGTTAATTATTTGAGAATATAATTTTTGTATTTTTATTTATAATAGGTTCCTATTTGGTGTCATTTCGCGTTCATTAGGTGTTTTCGTCTTAACTTTATTTTGCGAGTGAATTTGATTTCCTTTTTCGATATCATGCATGTAGTATATTATTTTTATTTTTTTTTCGTTATTATTGTCAAAAGAAGTTATTTTTGTTAGTATTCGATTCCTATTATAAATTTATTTATTTGTTGTATTATATAGGATTATTTTACATGAAAACTGCTGTTATATATTGTGTTGTATGTCGGAGTAATAGGTATATGTGCATGTATGGGGTTAGATTTCTATTTCCTGTTATATTTGAAGCTGGGTCACTATTTTCTAGGTGTGGAGTTGTAGTAATACTTGTGTTATATATGTATGATTTCAAATATTGATTTGATTGCGATAATTTTATTCTATTATGATTACAACCTTAATTTATTATTATTATTATTGATGATATTATTGTTTTTATATCATTTCTATTTCATTACTATTATGATTATGTAGTTTATGATATTAATTGTAAAGTATGTACTATTTAGTTTCCTATTATCAATATATCTTTACTTGCGTATTTTTATGAGCTATACTATTATTAGATTAAATACATATTCTTTTATTAAATAACAATCAGTAAAATTGCATATTTTGACTCAATCATTATGTATCCACTTTATACTTTCCTTTATATATATCGTATCTTACTTTTTGATTAATTAAATAATATTATATAAATACGTTAAATTTTGGCTTTATTGTATTACGTATTTACATTATCTTCAATTTCTATTCTTAATTTATGATTGGATTTGATTATTTTCTTTTGGAACCTTTGATTGGATAATTTATAATTTCATAGGTAACTTTAGGTAAAAACTTAGTTATCAGGTATCTAAAGGTTAACATATATGCTTGTTTTCAAATAAATTCATAGTGGTTATCAAATTCCTTCCTTACTGAGGTTTGAGTTGTTGATTTGGGATTTGTGAGTTGGAGTTTTTTTAGCTGCTGTGGAGCGATTCTAGGTACGTGGTGCTTGTTTATATGGTTGTGCTTACTAGGTTGAAGGGATTTAATCAGACTAATCTATATTCGACCTAAAAGCATGGTTTGTTGGTTGTGCTTGATTTGCTCGCTTTAGGGGCTTGCAATAGCAACTCCCTAGAGGAGCAACCGCTAATCATATGTAAGGTTTCTTAATGGACTCGTATATGGAATGAAGTAGCTAGAATTTTAGGTTTATGGTCTCTAAACTCTAAACTTTGGGCATAAAGGACTTAAAGAAATATTTATATTATAATCATCTATGTATGTGAATAAAGATCATAGTGTGGCAGAATTATGAGTACCCTTTTGATGATTTCTAGCTTAAATTAAAGATGATTAAACTATTGTATACTTATATTCTATTATGACTACATTACATGCATGTGAATGTTTTGGGCTTAGCATTTGTGTATGTTTATGCACCTGTACTAGGCTTTGGCTTATTTTTCTATTTTTACAGCTGCAGATCAATTCAATAATTTGCGATAACAATGAAAATAACTATCATCGAGTTGAGAAAGAGAGGTAATTAGTTTTATATATTGTAGAAGATCAAGATCTAGTTATTTTGTATATCTGTAGCTAAAGTGACTCGCTTGCGAGTCACTTGAATTGGTGTATTTAAAGAATTATTATTTTGTATATGATAATGAATTATTATAAGTGATTTTGGAGATTGTAACTGGTTTTAGAGCCTTAACGTGTTCTTAATTGGTACGGATATGTGATGGGTGGTGGTGCCTTTGGGTTCTGGGGCGTTATAGCTAAATTGGACTGCATAGGGAATATGATGTAGTGTTATGATAGTTGATGGGCTTGTAGAAACTTAATTGTCTTTTTTATTTTTTAACCCATTTATATAAGGCAGGTAGAATCAGTAAACTCATGATTTCACTAATCTACATGAAAATGATTTTATGTTTAAGTTAACTCAGAAGAGTCTCTTAAAATCGTAAACTTATAAAATCATTTAAGTTGAATCGCGATATTGACAACCATGATATCTTCTATTATATATATCTACCTATCTTCTTTTGTTATATTAAGCCAATAATTTGTCTACATTATTATGTTATATTTGATTCTACATCTCTTATATACTTTATAACTCTACCAACCCCATTTATTTTTCTCCCTCCCATATTCTCTAGTTCTATATTATTTACTCAATGTATTTATAGGCTTGAAAAATATATTCTACGTATCTGTCTTTTGTCTTCTGTCTTCTATTATATTAAGCCAATACACACTTATTCTATAAATTATTTATCTTATCTTGTTCGAATTATCTATTTTATCTGTATCTTATTTATATTTGTACTATAGCATATCTATATCTATTTGAAATTTGGTGTTTGAAAAATTATCTTATCTCGTATAATTTATTTTTGTTTCATAATTATAATGAAGGTAGAGTGTAAGAATTGAGAAATAAAAAACCATGTACTTTTATGAAAAAAGATTTTATAAGGTATATTTTATGTATTGGAGATGATTATTTAAAAGCAAAGAGTAAATAAATTTATATTTATAAGGATTTGTTGGATATTTAATTTTAGAAGGATTATATCTGAAATTATATTTCTATCTTTTTGTTTTTTTTTTCTTTATAAAATACAAGATTCAAGTAGATACTAAAAAGATAAACCAATGGAGCTCTTAAGAGATAATTGGTTTATTCAACTCCACCTATTTATTCAATAGTTTCAAAATTTTTTTCCCTTCTTACTTTTTCCACTATACATGCACAACCATTACTTTTTCGCTCAGTTTTACTTTAATAATTTCTCTTCCCCTTTCTGACAATTAGAGTTGGCAATTCATGTTATCATATTGTGTCTTATTTTTATATCTAAATGGGTTTGTATTGGAAAAATTTAAACTTGCGATATGACTTGTTTATTAATTACTCATAACCTAACATATTTTATGTCCGTGTTGGGCCCCATTTATATTATGGCTGATAATTTGTGCTATGATATTGTATCCTGTTTATCTTAAGTTTGATTTCGTTTATCAATGAAAATGTTATAATTAAATATATAAAATATATATAGATACAAAAAAAGAACAATAATAATATTTAAATTTTATAAAGAAAAATGATATAGTATCTTTATATTTAATAAAAAATTACGATCTAAATAAAATTTTTTAGCAAAACAAAATCTTATCAAATATATAAAATTCGAAAATTTAAGTTATATAAAGATATTAAATTAAATGGATATTACTATTATTATAAGTGTTGATTTCTAAGTTTATCACATTGTTTTTTAGATTTTCAAGAAAGACAGTTAATAAATTTCAGTTTGTAATCTTTTGCCTATTGGGAGAATTATGTAGGAGGGTATTATCATTTTGAGGTAAGTTCATATAGAAGATCAACGTTTGAAAAAGTTAAAATAAGAATGAATGCTTTATTAGATGGTTAAAATAAGGGATTTTCGTTATAATGATGTTAACTTTGAGTAGATTTAATGTGGGGCCTCACGTAGCATTTACGTGAATATATAAATATTAATAACTAAAAAAATTCAAAAATACTTATTAAAATGATAAAAAAATGTATTTGAAAAATTAAAAAAATATAACTATTAACAAAACCTTATAATATAATTAAATATTACATTTATCCAAATATAACCAATTTTCCTAAATATAAATATATTAATTTTTATAAATATAAATATAATTAACTTTAAAAGAAAATAAAATTTTAAAAGAAAAATGCAAAAAAAAAGGCCACCTTATGACCCATAGACACCTTTTTTTTACCATCTTTTATTTTAATTTCAATCTCTTTTCAAATTTGGGCCAAATTTACAATATATATATATATATACATATATATATAAACTTGAAAAAATAGAAAAAAAATAAAAATGGAATAAAATTAAAAAATAAATAAATAATAAAAAATATATAAAGTATCAAAAGTGTCCTAGTCAAGTTAGTTAGTTATTTAAGATCAAGTTGGATTACAATTAAATATATACATGTGATTTAGTGAATTTAGAGTCTTTGGGTTTTATTAGAAAAAAGGCTATTTAAGAAAGTCCAATCATATTTGAACTAAAAAATGTAGACCTTGGTACGATTTTGAATATTTTAACTGAGCTAAAAGAGACGCAGAATTTATTAAATGGGTTATGGCTTATGGTCAATTAAGTAAGGTTGAGTGTTGTTTAAAATAGAAAGCTTAAATAAACGTGGGGTTTCTAGAAACTTGATCATGGATTGGATTCAATCTTGAATGAAATTAATAAATCCAAATTGTGTATTATCATATCTTATGAATATCGGATTTGTTGAGATCAAATTTTCACAACAAAAAGATCTAAAAGATTCAAGTTTATGATTTATAAATAATGGACATTGGGCTGAAAAATACACGTTGCATAAAATTCACAAACTCTACACAGTAGTACTCTTCGTCTATAGTCCACTATTCACATCTATCCTCACTTACTGTCTACGCTCAAACATAATTCACACTACTGTCCAACATTCACCACATAGCACATACGATCATTGCACTTCACGACTTGCACTTCACAAGTCTATAGCCTATACATATGACTTAATCACATTGTTTATGTCCACACACACGCCCCCACACGATCCACTTCACATATCTCCATGACACAACATACTGTTTGACGTACGAGCACCCATGACATTTCACACTATCTATGTTCGAGCACAATGACCTACAATCTGAACACGATCACATGCTTGCACTTCCTTCATTGCTGTACACGATTAAATGCTGCACCATTGAACACGACACATCTACGTATGTTGCACTGCTGAACACAACACGTCTACGCATGACATACGTACACATAGTCAACACATACGATCAGATTTCACATACACATACGTCTAGATTTTACACATGTATACGACTAGAACAAGCATATATGATCAATTCCACACTCACACATACGAATGCTGTTCATAATTAGTTTACGATCGGTTCACAACATGCACATCCGACTACGCACGATTTGATCCGTTTAGGTAATTGAATAGTTTTATATTTAGTTATTTATTTATTTTTAGTTAATCAATTTATTTTTTAGTGTAGGTTTTTTTTTTTAAAATAAATTTTAATAGATTATAGGTTAATGTAGTTTTGCAATTTTTTTAGATAAGTTGATAAATTTCATTTTTTTTAAAATTTTTTAACCAAAATTACATTTTTTAAAAAAGTAGTATATTTTTTCTCTGAGATCCGAATCTTTGGAGAAAATATTTATCCAAAATACATATCTTAATATATATTGCATGCAGGATTTAGAAAAGATTAATTTTAACACATAAATTTTTTTTTAAAATATAAAAAAATCTTAATCGAAGTTTTTAAAAAAGATTTAGTTAGTTAGTTTTTTTTTTTTTAAAATAGATTTACAAAATTAAATCTTTTTAAGGTTTTTTTTAAATAATAATTTGATAACTAATGTAAATCTGACTCGATTTCTTTATAAAAGATTCACTAATTAAATCTTTTCTAAAAAAGAGAATTATGTTGATTTGATCTTAACTAACGGATACGCAAGTACCTCCAGGGTAACTGTATAAAAAATAAATTTTTTTCTTTTTTTTTTTAAATTCGTAATTAAAAATCATAAAAAATTCATTTTAGTTACATTTTTTGTTATTTTTTGTATATCTGTACATATCTTAACATTTTTAGAAAAATCATAAAAAATAAAAGTCCATTAATTATTTTATTTTTTTTATATGATGACTTAGTTTTAATAAGTTAACCTTCAAACTTATATTGTCTAGTTTAATTCTTTTAATTATTTTTAAAATATTTGCAAATTAGTGGTTAAATTAGAGTTTTTCTACTTGAAAATCTTGATTTTACTTTTTACCAATTTAATTGGTTGGTGACTTTAATTTTTTTTAAAAACATTTTTTAAAGAAAAATATTTTTCTTTAATTTTATGTCGAGTAATTTGTATTATGCATGTTTGATTTAATATAGATTGAATTAAAAAACATCAAAATAAGGCTCGACACCCACCTGAGTGACTGCTAGCCACCTTAAGCTGGCCACCCCTTGGCCTTGGGGCGGTTGGTTTAGCCTTGAATTGATTGGTTGGTCACGTAACTCTTCCAATGAGCTTTCCAATCCAATTGTATAGCATACTTCTTTGAACACTTCTCGTACTATAATTTCTTCTCTTCGTGTTTCTAGCTAAAATGTTTCTTAATTCTAGTTAGATTGCCAAAGGCTCATGAAGAATCATGATGCGTAATGTACACCTTTTTACACATAAACCTCTTTGTCCATCCATTGCTGGAGCTTCCATGAAAGTTGTAGCCTCTCCTATGAAGCTGCAAGTTCTAGTCTCTCTAGAACCCTTTGTTGCATATCTTGCATATGAATCTGTTCTTCGCCATTTGTGTCTTTAGGGACAAAATAGTGATTTTTGCATTTGGATTGATTCCAAATATTCATAATCAACAAAGTTCCAATTTTAATGGATAATCAATAATTGTATACTTGCATTTTTTTTAATAGTTATATTATTTTTTTAATTTTTTTCAAATATTTTTTAAAATAAATTTAATGTGTTTTTTAAAGAATTTTTTTCTATTTATTGGTATTTAATTTACATATAAGTGCTATGTTAGATCCATGTGTGCGCTTCATGGAAGATAATTGTCACATCACTTAAAGTTAATATCGTTATAACGGTGATTCCTTATTTTAACTACTTAAAAAAATGTTAATCATTTATTTTAATTTCTTCAAATGCTAATTCTCTATTTGAACTTATCTTCAAATTTTGATACCCTTCCATGTAATTCTCTATTTTCCCATTTAAACTAGGGTCTAATACATTAGCCAAAAAAATAAAAAAAACTATGGTGTAATACGTGTTTTCCAAACTTTAAAAACAAAATTATAAAAATATGAATTACATGAAAATAATTATCAAAATACTGAGGCTAAATCACATTTGAAAAATGCAATAACCTTTTTAACAAATATCTCGCATCTTATATATGTGATTTAGTATTTTTGTTTTTGTCCCTATATCGCATCTTGAAGATGCCATATACATACAATTATTTATGTCACATCTTTGAGATGCGAGATAGGGTTGATATTTTATTAATATTTTTTATGTAATTTATATTTGTATAATTCTTATTAATTTTAATGATAAATATATAAATTTCTCAATTAAACTATGGCATAGTAAGAAAAATATATAGCTAAAAATATTTTATATCTTTAATTGAGATTTTTGACTTAAAAAGAAATGATTTGTATAACAAAATGCTAATATAGAAAAATATATAGCATATCTCTTATCCTGAGGGTTAAGAAGCTTGACTTAAACCTAAATACCAATTTAACCATATTTAAATAAGTTTGACTTATTTGTGTCTCATGTCAAATTTTTCCATACCGTGTCGTGTTGTGTTCGAGTCCACTGTGTTTGGGTCCCAAATTTCCAACCCTAGTGACAGCTAATGTTTTTGAGCTAGCGATTTAAGATTTAGGTTGATGTTCTCCATTTTTGACAAAACTTTATGAGCGAACTCGTAATGTTTCTTTTTGTAAAATTATAAACATAAATGAATTAATTTTGTTATAACATAAATAACAACTCTATTTATCGAAAACCCAAATAATAAGTTTCAATATATAAAGGGATATTAAAGACAATTTAATTAACATATAAAACTAACAATATTGAATGAGACCATGTTAGTAAGAATTTTTCTAATACTAAATTTTAATAAAAAAACCCTCCATCTTGCTTTCTTATTTAAATCATAATTAAAAAAGATAATCATGAAAAGTTAACCTTATATGGTAATTGCATCTCAATCTTACTTTTTAGGTTAGTTACAATTTTTATGATGATCATTGTGAAACTGCTTTGTTATATTATCAATAAGACTTTTTAATAAAATCCATTTGCCAAAAGTAAAGAAAAGAAAAGAAAAGAAAAGAAGAAGTCTATCACTCTTATAGTTTTATCTCTATAATATAATGATCTCATTTCAAGACAAGAAAACTATGTATCATTTAGCGTACCACTTTAATATTTCTTCTCTTTTGATGTGCTCTTTTGTTGTTAAATTTCTTTATATTTTAGTGTTTTAAGATGCTAATATTATTTTACAAATTGGTCATTAAATATATAAGGGTGTATGTTGACTTTTTCAAGTTTTATTTATTTTTTTTACTTCAAAAATATTTTGCTGAGAAATACCAAATCTAATCATAAAAAATATTTTTAAATAAAACCACCAATCCAAAAATAAGAAATAATTGACATAATTATTTTTCAATTCATGATTTTCATGAAAGAATTTAAGATATGCCATAAAAGAGAAGTTGTAATATTGTAGTAAGTAGTACCAACGATTTTACTTATATTTTTTTCACTGTTTTTTTTTTAAATCAACATAAAGTTAACATTTTTCTTGAATGAACATTATTCCATTGTTGTCTCCTCTTTAATGCTTTTTTTTTTTTTTTAATTACTACTATGTTTAAATTTTACCATATTTCTCTAATCTTTACTAATACACCTAATTAATCATGTATTAGTTTGCAATTAGATATTTCATATATTTGATGTTTTTAAA
Source organism: Lumnitzera littorea (assembly GCA_024138015.1). NCBI lineage: Eukaryota > Viridiplantae > Streptophyta > Magnoliopsida > Myrtales > Combretaceae > Lumnitzera > Lumnitzera littorea. The sequence continues at coordinate 875,726 of JAMXBB010000003.1, forward strand.
TTTATATACACATTGCAAATGCATCATTTGCTAGTTTTATTTAATGTAATTGTAAAAGTGACAATTCATTTTCTCTTTTTGAATTTAATATTATTTCCTATTTATAGATAGTGAAACATAAAGTTTTCTTTTTTTTTTTTTCTTTTTTAGCTTTTTATGCACACATATCGTACATTGAATAAATGTATACAATAGGCAAGGATATAATAGTCTTTTTGTTAATAAATGTATATAATATAATTGTTAATAAATTTATATGACTACTAATGAGTATATTTTAAACTAATAGATGCATATAGTGTGGGTCTATAGCTAGTTATTAATATAATTGTTAATAAATATATATAATAAGCAAGGGTATAATAGTCTTTTTGTCTGAAAAGAAAACTTGAAAACCCTAAACTCGCTCTATAAATAGATTTGACATAAATCTCAAATCCACCATAGTATACACACAAAAAATAAAAGTAAAGATATACAAGGCTAGAGAGAGAAGTGGTTGAACTTATGTATGATGAGAAAAGGTGAAGAAGGAGAAGTGTGAGATGATCTAGAAAGAAAAAATCAACTAGAATCAGATCTGAAACAAGTGACAAGATCGGTAAGAAATATTCTAATCCTCCAAGGTTCATCCTTCAAATCTAAATATAGTAAATTGATGAACAATCTATTATTCAATAAATTTAAGAAGGCAAAATTACAAGAACATGATCTATGTTTTAAGTTTTGCACATCTTTTAACAAATACATGATCTGTGTTTTCCCTACCATGCAATCATCAGGGGTTCAATCAAAATCATACATAATATGAATGTGGCCTTAGAAAAATTCACAAATCATGCAGACAAATCGAAAAAACCTGAACCAATGAACATCAAATCTTTTTCTTTCAATGCGATTTGGGGCTTCTTTATTTAGGGTTATAAATACGATAGGGATTTAGAGTGTGATCAAAAGCATTGTTATTCTTTGTACAGTTTATGTTTTTCTTTCTTTTTTTTTTTTTGATATATGCTTCACAATTGTATAATAAAGAAGAATACATCCTTTGAATTTATGAAAAGAAAAAATGAGTTAGTTGATTGTGAAAAAGTAATCTTTATTAGAAAAAACAACTAATGTAAGAGAGAGAGAGAGATTCAATTTCCAGTTGAACTCGATTTTCTTCTTAATTTTTGATCTCCTCATATGTCTGAGTCAACCCATTAGTCGGGTTTGACAACAATGATAATAATGTTATTAGAGAAGTTAAGTTGTTATTTTAGAAATTATTTATGTTTGTTAAAAAAGGGTAAGGAGGGAGGGGGAAAGAGATGGGGAGAATTTTTTTTTAAAGTGCTTATTTTAGGAATTGCTACCATAATAACAAGGTTAAAAGAGAAATGTAAACTGAAATTTGATTTACATATTGTGTTGGATATTACCCTTTGCAAAATTGTGTTTTGATCCTTTTTTTTTTTTTTAAACCTTGTATAATTGTGTCTTCATTCTTTTGGATAGGTGTTTTAGTCTGTCACACAATTATTAGTTAGTTAGATGTGTGTGAGTGAAAGTTCCCATCTTTCTCCCATTTCTCTTCCAATTCTACAAATCAAAGAAAGAAGCCCCAAAGCCAAACCCTAACACAAATTGAGATGTGGTGATGCAAGTTCTATCTTTATCAATTGTTATCCCATGAAATAATTAACTCCTTAAACGTTGATTTTGGAAAATTGTTTTTAACATTGGATTGAACAAAAAGCTTACTATATATTCAACTCAAAAGTAAGATGGTAAGGAAAAACAAAACATAAATTATAAATGCATAACCCTTCTATGATGGTGACTAACCACTCTTAAGCCTTTAGGTGGTTAGCCAAGTGTCTTAGGATTTCATTCCTTTTTCCTTTTTTCTTTTAGTCTTCTTTCTTTTATTTTTTATATTTTTTCTATAATTTTTATTATATTATTAATTAACATTTTAAAATAGTAATTTTTTTGTTAAATCAATCATTTTAGACCACTTAGAAAGCTTATACGTATCCCCTAACTAATAACGAAGGATAGATTATTTGTTGTTTGTTGAGTAATCATTACTTAACTAGGAGATAAGAAATGACAATTTGAAAAGTGGCTTGAGTAATCAACAAAATTTTAGGTGAAGAAATTATGAATATCTAGGTTTTGTTTTTGCTTTCTATGTTCATGGCCTTCTTAAAGGTGGTAACTTAGGCTTGTGAGTTGTGGTTTTAGTGATCAAGGCTCTTAAACTCATCAAAATAGTGGTTTAGATTTTTAGGTTGATAGTGGTGTAAGCATAGGTTCATGATGCTCTAAGCACAAGCTTATGGTTGTATGGGGAATAACTTGAGGATGTCAAGGCGTGTTCTCTTGGTGCTCTAGATATGCACTCATGGTGGTCTCAATGTGTACTTGTGATAGTTTAGGTATGTATCTCCCAAACCTCTAAGGTAAGCCAAGACCCATGAGGTTTTGCAAGACTTATTAAGAGGGACACCTAAAGCTTGGGTCCTAAAAAGCTAATCTAGAATGTTCTAAAGGATCATGGAAAAGTCTTGATTCAATATACCATAGTAGGTGAAGGATTGGTAACATAATTTTTGTACTATGCCATTTTAAGGGGATTCCCCTTATTTATAAACCATAAAATAGTTAGTGATTAACCTTAGAGGAAGCCTCAAGGCTTCACTTCACTCCCATGTTCCTTGATGACAATGTTACATTGTGGTGGCTAAGGAGTTTGGAAGGCTCATACAAGGTGCCAACAATGTGGTGACTTAGGCCTTGTAAGTTGCAGTTTGGGCCCAGCCACCAAGATGTTGATTATACAACTCTATAAGGGGGTGAAAAGGCACGAATCTAATTTCTTGTTTGCTATGAAGATGGAGGATGGGATCCTAATAAAAAGGTACCTAAAAGTATAGAGGAAAATTTTGAGGGAGTTTAACATTGTCATGCACATGCCTAATGGTGTTCAACCCGTTTGACCAACTGAGTAGAGCAAAGAATTTCTCTAAGTTAGAATTGTAGAGAAGCATGAGTCGAAGATGGCTTATGTTACTACGTTTGGAGTCTTTGGATTCTTAATTATGCCTTTTAGCTTAATTAGTGCTCTTATAACTTTTTATACCCTCATAAACTGTATTTTAGCTCAATTCTTAGATTGAACTTTAGTGATATACTTAGATGATATTATGGTTTACAAGCAAATAAATAAAGGATTGTATGCAACACCTGAGGTTGGTTTCTCAACTTTAAAGGAAAATCAAGTATATGTAAAACTTGAGAAATGTTCATTCTTCAAATGGGATGTAACTTTCTTAGATCATGTGTTAGGATGGGGAATGTTTAAGATGGATAAGGCAAAGGTCTAGGACATTTAAGAATGGGTAAACCTTATTAGACTTACTGAGTTGAGATCCTTTCTAAGATTAGCCAAAATCTATCATTGGTCTATTCATAGAGCCTTTTAATAAATATTATTAATAAGAACACTGAGTGGGATTATAATAGGGAATGCTTGGCGTTTTTGATAGATTGAAGAAGGCGGTCATAAAGGAATTGGTCTTAACATTGCTAAATTTCTCTAAACCATATGAGGTAAATATTGATGCAAGTGATTCTATGATTGATAGTGTTCTTGTGAAGGGGGTTCATCCCATAGCTTAAGAAAGTTGGAAGCTAAACAAAACAAAAGGAATAGTTTATGAGAAAGAGATGACTACCATAATCCATTCCCTTAAGATTTGGACATACTATTTCTTAGAAGCCAAATTCTATTGAAGGCTAATAATGTGATCACTTAACTATTTTTAAACTCTGAAGAAGCTCTCCCTTGAGTAGTCTAGGTGGTAGACCTTCCTTACTGAGTTCAAGTATGTACTTGAATATCGGTTTGGGAATGCTAATGTGGTAGCAAATATCCTCAAATTAAAAGGCATAATTGTCCTCCCTTATTAGTAGGCTAATGAGAGATATAGTGGAGAAGGTCAAATAGGGCTTGCCCTATGACCCTTAGGTAAATACATTAATGGAGAGAGCATTGCTAAAGGGAGAACTCAAAAGTTCTAGGTAGAAAATGGGTCATTACACCAAGAACGGCTTCACTTGTATATGCCTTGGCATATGGGCCTTAGGTGGGAATATGCCAAAGGAATGTCATGATTCATAATGAGTAGGAGATGTAAAAGTGCATTGAACTTTAGCTTTGGTGGAGATAGGTATTATTAGCCCAATGCAAGGGATGATGTGGAGGCCTATGTAAAGATATGTTTGGTTTAACAATAAGATAATATAGAATATAAAGATTCAGTAGGAGTCCTTTAGCCTCTTCCTATAGTTAAGAGACCATGGGAGAGTGTTTTCAAAATTCGTTATTATTTACTGAAGTAAGAAGACTATCAAACTATTATATAAGGTTGTAGACAAATTTTCTATATATGCTACTTTCATTCCAGTGACAAAGTAATGCTTAGTAGAGGAAGCTGCTTAACTCTTCATGAAGTACATGGAGAAGCACTAAGAAGTGCCTACATGTCAGCGACTAAGATGTATGGTCTATTGGAGATTTTGGTCAAAATTGTTTAAGTCATGGGTTCTGACTTGAATTTCTTTGTTGGTCTACACCCATAGACAAACAAGCTGATTGAGAGAAAGAACACCTTGTTGGAGTACTACTTAAGGCATTATGTGAATGCAAACTGCTCAATTTTGTTCTATTTTGCACTATAGTGATGCCACTAGTAAAGGAGGTATTGGGTTTTAACTAGTGACACCAAATACTATTGCAATTGGATATAGAGGTAGTAGCCTAAAGGCATAAAGCATTGTCGTAAACTGGCTAAAGGAGATAGTCTTAGCTCTTGCTTTTCTCCATAAAGTGGCTAAAAATATGAAGAATTTTGTTGACCAAAAGAGAAGGTTTTCTGAGTATTAAGTAAGAAACCTTGTTTTGTTCGGTTACACTTACTATAGCAAACTAAGGGAACCTTACATAAAGGATTGATAGGATGCTAAAGGGGCCATATAAACTATTGAAGAAAGTGAGGAAGGTAGCCTAATAAATTGTAGCTACCACCGAGAAGGTCCACCAAGTATTCAATGTTAGCATGTTAAAGTCTTATTGTAAAGGTCCACCCAAAACTGATGAAGGCTATAAGGGCTTAAATAAGGGTTCAAAATTCCCATGAAAATGAGGCGAAAGAAGTATTGAAAGACCAAATTATGATAGGTAAGGCTACCTTAACCATGTAGGATACTTATTAAAGTGAAAGAGACAAATTAGAAAGTGAGCATAGTTAAAAAATAGCAAAGTTGTTATAGCAATTGGAGGCTTTAATCAACAAGTACTGTAAGTTGAGATGAGGGCAAGGCATTGGCAAATTCATGTAAGGAGGATGTCATAAACTTCCAAGGTAATCATGAGGTTCCTTAAGGTCCACTAAGGGATTCTAAGGCTTAGGTCCCACAAAGTTTCTAAAACCTAGAATGTTCTAGAAAATTTCGAAAAGTTTTGGTTTACTGTACCTTAATAGGTGAAAGGTAGGCAATTTTATTTTTGTAAATACAATAGAGACCATTAGATCAAATAGATGTTGGTCATTCCTTAGAAGATGCCATTTGTAATAAAGGCAAATTCTCTCATTTGTAAACTGTCAACTAGTTTGTGAAATACATTGAGTTTTTAGAGTTTCTCTTTCTAAGATTTTTTGTCTTTTTAAATAGTTCTAGAGTTTAAAGTTGTTTGAGTGATGAAGACTAACTTAGCTCTCTCTTAAGTCCTAAAAGAGTCTAAAGGCTATAAGTGAGAGTTAGTAGTCTAAACACTACATGTTATGGGCATGGATTCATAGTAGTATAGGATTGTGGAAAGACAGACATTCAATGGTGATTGACCATCTATCAATAGGAAAAATTCTATTTAAGCTGCCATTATAACAACCTAGTGTGGGAGCTTCGTACACTAATAACATTAACCATCTTTTGTCAAACCCATAGCAGCTACATTTTGAAAAAAAAAAAGTCAAAGCAACTACAAAAACAGAATTGATGACATCGAACAAGCATTGTTCCCTCGCAAATAAAAATACCAAATGAATCTAGCAACAAGTACTTGTACCTCATCCTACCTGTTCAGGTTGTCTTTCTTTGGATTGCCTTCAAACTCCAGTTGTCTGTGAATTGCAAATCGAATCCTGTAAAACTCACCAAAAAGGGAACTAAAAGAACATGCCTATTTAGACAACAGCCAACGGCCATCATTGACATAAACATCTTTAGTGATTTTACCTCAAGATACAAAAGATTACTCATTATATATGGTCTAAGAATTAAAATGCTCAGCGGCATAACCACACAAAATATCCCACAGTTGACTACTTAAAAGCATTTGGGCTATCAAAATTTAATACTATTCTATTCAGTAGTAAAGGATTAGGCAGGGTCGTGTTCCTATAGTACGTCTTCTTTTCTGAAGCAAACATCAATTGATACTCCATCACACACTGAGCTCAAAACACTGGAGTGAAACGATTTGCATATATCTTTTGCTTTCGACTTTCAAATGTATTCATTTTCAAGTCTAAACTTGAGACCATTGCACTAGCCTTTTGGAGCTTCTTTGTACACTCCATGAGTGAATACCATCACGTGGTTTTCTGTAATCTGGCGAAACGATACACTCACACCATACCCCCCGAGTGGAACCCCTGAGACCCAAGTCTTGTCTAGAAAATATTTTTTATCAACATTGTCTTTAAGTGTTGCATGGATCAAAGCCTCTCCATATCAATTTGCTTGTGCTGAAAATATTTTCTTTGATCTTTTCCCATTTGTGTCTTAAATAACTGAACCACAGTCAAGTTAGTTTGAAGCAGACAGAGCAACTTTCTTTCCGATGCACATCTAATCATCCCTGTTCAGGAGTGACTAAACAATGCGGATACTCATTATGTTCCAGGAATAACATTCAATAAATAAAATGGCAGTTAACGGAGGTCAGAAAAGCTTTGAGCAGAAGCAGATGGGTTTTTCTCCTTCCTTTATTAATGGAGACATCCTTTGCACGAGAAGATCTGTTAATGGCTCATTTTATTGCCCGGAATTATTGGCCTGGTGGAAAAGACAGGCATTGGGTGCCCACGATCCAGCAATATGCCGAGATTTGGTTGAAAAACAGTTTAAGCAGGCTCTAAAAATGAGGAGGAATCTGTTCTGTGGAAACGAAAAATACAGAGAGGTAAAACAAAACCATTACCAACCATTTTCTTCCAAATCATTACTCCGGTTCAAGAAATTCTTAACCCGTTACTTTGCTGCTTAGAAAATGTTGCAATAATAATATGTGAATCATATTTATTTTTGAGCGTCCATACACTGAACCAAACTACGGTGATATCTATTTTTGAGTGTCCTAAGTGTACTTGCTATGTTTAAAAAGTTAAGGAAAAGTGAGAAAGTGATTACACATTTCACAAAAAAAGACGGGAGCATCAGAAATTATGATGTTTCTTTTTATAACGTGTTAACATGAGCTAGTCCTACTGTCAACTTGAACGTTAATAAAATTGCTTTAATGTACTCTAAATCATCCTCAACTCTTTAATGCTTTCTCAATGTTCCTTTCAAGTCTATTTACGACTTCAAGCACCCCTGTCCCTACTCTGAACGAATCTCTCTTTGCTTCTATGTTTTAATAAATAAGACTTCTCCCTCTATCTTTCTCCAGAAAAAACGGAAACTAGAACAGTATGCTAGAGGTGATAATTTGACAGCTTCTGCTTTGGAATTCAGAGAATATGATATCCACACCGTAAAAAAATTGGCTATGGAGCAATCTGATGCCGCTTCATGTCTAACCAATTTAACCGTCACCACAAAAAGTTTCAGTATGCAACATGCTTGTAACTCAAGCAATTCAAGCAGTTCATCAATTGGATTAAACAGCTATCAAGAAAAGCTGGAAATTTCCAACTTTAGTAAAAGAAATAACAATGAAAACCCTTCCGTATCAAGTGATGGTATTGGGTCCATAATTAGCACAGATGACAAAGAACATGTATCCGACCAAGACTGTCTAGAAGCTCTAGAAGCTGAAAATGTGAATTCAGCGAGTATTACTGACTTGGAAGACAGTGAATTATCGAGCTCTGAAGAACCGAAAGGTACAAGGCGACCAGCATTCTCGCTTCTGCTGTTTAAAGGGGAATATCTTCCAAAGCCTGAAGTTCCTGTTAGTTCAAGTTTTCAGGCAGAAATTCCGTACGTGATTGCAAGAAACAATTACATAACAGAGGACGCATTTGGGAATGCAAGGTGGTTAGGATCTCAAGTGTGGCCCATAGAAGGTGGTTCTACTGAGAAGTACCCGGAAGTGATTGGAAAAGGCAGACTAGACTATTGCCCATGTGAGTTGCCAGGATCTACTAATTGCATTAAACGGCATATTGCTGAAGCAAGAGAAGTCCTAGCTTCTGATCTCGGTCCCGCTTTCTTAATGTGGAAATTCGATGAAATTGGACAAGAAGTCTCAAGTACATGGACACTAAAAGAAGAGGAACGTTTTGAAACTGTGATAAATAGGTATCCACTGGCAAGTGCAGCAAACTTCTGGGACTGTGCAGTAAAGCATTTACCTAGGAAATGTAGGAAAAGCATCTTGAGTTATTATTACAATGTGTTCATACCGAGACGCATGAGCAATCAATTCCAGTCTTCCCATGATCACATTGCAAGCGATGATGACGAGCCAGAGAATGATGCTGAAGAATGTGTGTAGTTTCTGCCTAAAACCGTGGGCGAGCATGCTTTGCGTGGGAAGTGGGAGATGCCGGGGAAACCCTTTCTGTCATGTATCCAGGCCAATCAAGTATATTCTCTTCTTTTTTTTTTTTCCCCTTCAATACATCTTCTCACCCTTTTGTTTGAATTTTTTGCTTGAATGTTGTTCTTTTTTCATCGATATAATCAGTTAAATCTCTTTAGGAGGAGTTCTGCTTCCCACAAACAAATATGGTAACTTTCAGGGACCATGGTTTTTAGTGAGGCTTACAGTAATGCCGAGACAATCTAGTATATAAATCAATTTTAATCTCGTATGACTATCTAGTATGTAAATATTTTCTTTTCCTCGTGATGATGATCAGCGACTCAGGAGTGACTTCAGAACTGATTTCTTACTTGAACTAAGCCTGATTAAAAAAGGCTGAGTACCTGAAGAAGCCTCCAGATGGAAAACATTTGACGAAAGGGCGATGTTTGTGGCTCCTCGTGGCAAACTTGCATGTGCCTTCTAAAATTGAAGCCTCCGAGCTTTATTATGTACGATGATACATCGTCTATAAGACAGTTGAGGTTAAGAGATGTTGAGCAGCATTTTTGTTGCCATTGTGTGGTATATAGTAAATTCTACTGGAGGATTTTATGGATGGGCGCAGTTAGCCTCCCTCCGGCAAGTAAAAATTCTACTAAAGGAAGGCTCGAAATATCTCATTTTGGGGTTTGCTGGAGATCAGTTCTAACTCCTACTTTTTTTATATATAAATATCCATTTGAGTTAGTGATGTATCGAGTTGTTCCGATCCTTACTTCTAAGACATGTTACTTTTCGATATTGCAGATCAAGGTGTATTTTCATTACAGTTGGACACGCATAGACGTGAATCGTAGAGCGAAATCAAGGAATATATGACTAATCTATTATGGTTCTTTCACCTACTTGAAAGAAAGTTTGTTATGCTATGTTTGGGTAATTAAAAGATAAGTAGAAGTGGAAAGAAAATTGTGGAAAAGAAAAGAATGAATTTTTATTTTCATTTGGTTATAGAGTAGAAATATAAGGAAACTGAGTGAAGATATAAAGAAATAAAAATAATAGATAGACTATATTAACCTTATCCTCAACTTTTCACTATCTCTCTGTTTTTAATTTCTGATTTGTAAGGGTTTAGACTAGGCTAGAAGCTAATCATTAATTAAAGAACGTGGGATTTCTGAGAGTGGCTGCGATTCAGGTGGTATTATGTGTGTGTCATCTGTACCATTACGCGAAGAACAACTTTAGATCTGTAAGAGGAAGTTATTGTTACTCTATTGTTGAGATGTGAGAGCTTGATCTGATTTTGTTGAGAAGAAGAAGCTGAAACAAAGGAGGAAGAAGCTGAAACGGTAGAGTGATAAAAATAGCATCTTTTTCTGGGGGTAATTCTATAACTTCAAAACATTTATACTCTTTTCTACTGGTTTTTCTTCAAATTTGGAGAGAAAAAATCAGAGCTCTTGGGTGGAAACAATTCCACCGATTTGTACTCTATTTATCTGATTTCTATCCTCTATTGGAATAGCCAAACATACATCTACCACGGGTTTCTTTAGATTTCCACTGATTTCTACTGTGTCCAAACACAGTGTTAGGTGGCCATACCCTAATTAACATTGCCTCCATTTGAGATAAGGAGATCTCTGAGAATGTTCCTTCTTATCGAGCGTAGAGATGAATTCAAAACTATTTGATTTTGGGCTTGGGCATGTTTGTCATCAGAGAGCTGCAATTTGGTTCCTTTCGATTTCATCCAACCAAGCATGAATGGACGACACTTGAATTTTAAAGTTTTGCTTAAATGAGATGCATTTCTATTAAACTAGACTATTTTTTTCAGCTCTTTCAATTGATCATCCATTAAGATCTCCTCCACGAATTCGACTCAATAAACGAGAGCGGCAAGCAATTATTAGAGCGGCGGTAACACAAATAATGTTTTCTCAGACTTGAGATGAGAAAATCTCCGAGAATGGTGGTTCACAGTCATAGAGAAATGGATAGAAAAAGGGAATAGGAAACACTAGAGACTAATTTTGATTGCTTTCATTATTCATTGGATGCTTTAGTCTTCTACAACAAATTATTTATAATAGTTTATTTATCTTCTATTTTTCCCTAACTATTTCTTTTATTAGTTATAATATCCTAGCGTGTTCCAAAGTCAAACCGTACGGATAAAGTTAAATTGCAATTTGACTTCTGGCTTCATGCACTTTGCTCCATTTAATTTGAAAGCATATGATTGCCCTCATTGACTTTGGAAATTGCATCACCTAAGGATAAGTGTGTAATCCCATTATATAGTGTATTTATCTATACTCTATTTAATTGGATAGGTTTTTAATAAGTATTGAGGATCACTTAACAAGTTTCAAGTAACGATTTCTACGAAACTACTCTTATAAGGTAGGGTACAAATATGATATCTTTATATTCTATGTTCACACTACTTAGAATTTGTATTCTAAGATTTAAGGTACTCTTTATCTACCTTATAAAATTTATTGAATAATATAATATATATTAATGAAAGGAAAAAGCTTATATTTTCTTCTATCAATAAAGCTAAAGGAATAAAAATAATATTATATTGATATTAGAAGGAAAATAACTTTAAACTTTAAGATGAAGTACTTCTTGTTAGTTTCAAAGAACTTATATCTTCTTTTCTTTGTCTATGTACTCCTCCATTTGCTAATTAATTATTGTACTTATAATGCATGTCATTTGATATTGAGATTCCATATAATATTTGGTAACCTATTTTTTGGCATAGAAAAGATAAAATATAATTAAAATTTACCATCAAAGAATATGTGAAGTTGAAATTTATGTAATTTTTTTAAAATAAAAGTTTTATAGGTTACCCTATAATCTATACTCTATATGATCCATAATCTATAAGTTTAGGTCGTTTTATATGGTGTTATAGGATAAGTTTGATTCTAAAGATTTGGGAGCTTAGGTAGGGTACAAGTAAGGTCTTATACTTTGTTCATTTGTATCTACTCACCTCTGGTGTTACTGGACCCTTCTTTGACAATTTAGTATGTTGCTAGATCATAAATGAAGTTGCTTTGAAATGTTGGGGAAAACAATCTCCTTTTTGGGTAATTTGGGGAAAAAATTTACAAATAAACAAACGTACCTACTCCTTAGCATCTATTGGTCTCTATGGAAGGTGCTACAGCTTGTGACTTTTTGGTTTTCCTTTTCTTACCATATTTTATTTATTATTATGTTATTTTTTAAGGAGGAGAAGATTCAAATATAGACTTGATGTAAGTTTTTAAAAGTTGTAAGGCCATATCCACATTTTAAAAAGGATCTTTATAAATACACTTTTAAGAAGGTTAATGTGAAAATTACTTGAAGTTTCAATTGATTATAACCTATAAGGGGAATCTACTTCTTTTGTTCATTTCAAATATTACTTATAAATCAAAATAAAGAATTTTCATAAACATAAAAAAGATGTATGTTTATCTTCAAGTGCAAATAAAGGATATAAATGCTTTAGCTGATGCAAACTATAGACAAATATTACAATATATGGGGCATATAAAGTGCTTAGCCTAAAAATTGAAAGACATGGTCAACTTGCCAAACGTTCATATACAAGGTAAGAACATAAGGTTTACAATTGCTACAGAAATACCCCAAATTAAGTGAAAAGATAATCAAATAATAAAATGTAACATAAGGAAATAAGATAAGAAATGTAATTTGGAATTTAGTAAATCTAAGTTTTGAAGGATAAAGCTAAAGTGAGATAATTAGTAATTTCCAATATTGACCTTACATTCATACTTTTAAGGGTAGATTAGTTAATTGATAGTATTAAGCCTTTGCGATTTAGTAATAGGGATTAGCTATGGAATTAGGCTTTTGTTATTAGTACATTGATGGTTATTACTCTTATTAGTTTAATTTGAAATATGAAATATTAAATAAGAAAATCGAAATAATATATATTATTTTTTTATGGTAGAACAAGATGATGATAGTAATAGCAACAATAATAATACTACCAATAATAATAATAATAAATAGATAAACCTATAAACCTTCTCTTTCTCTCTCCTTAACTTTTCTCTCTACGACTTGTAACCTTACTTGTGTGATCTCATGTCTCTCTCAAGTGCCTACTCTTACTCACACATAGCACTTTAGATAATACTCCCTTATGCATGCTTAGCATAGAGCTCTTACTTTTTGAAACAAAATCTCTTGCATGCTCTTACGCATTGCCCCTGAATGCTCTCTTTCACTAATTGGAGATCAAACTATGCACTTTTCTCACATAAAGACCCTTCCTCTCAAATTTTCCCCTCTCTATTTCTCATAAGTTCCATTCCCAAACTGAAGGAGGAATTAAAAAGGGTAATTAAGAAATTAACTAAAGAAGGGAAATTTGAATAAATTAAGTTATAGATGCTAAGGGTTAAGAGAGGTTGTTAGTCCCATAATAGATATCAAGAGAGCCCCGGGTGGGGGGGTTGGGCGCTGGGGGGATGGTGATAAATTGATATATTTAAACTTTTGAAAACTTTTCAATATAATAAAATTAACCCGTTTAATAACTTATAATGGTGGATAGTGATAATTTAATAATCCAACTCACAATTAAACAACACTTAAATAACACAAATTAAAAAAGTAAGGAAGGAGAATATCAGGTAGAGATTTTACAGAGTTTCAGCCTTCTACCTACTACTCTCTTCTAACTCCACTACTGGGGACTTGGTCTACTTCATTAATACTGGTCTACTTGATTTACTAAATCAAATCACAAAAAATTATAAATACTTGTCACACACGGACTTTTACAACCCTTTACTCTATTTATCTAGCTTCTCAACAATCTAGGCTAATATAGATCTATAGAGTACAAACGTACTTATTTCAACACTTAAACAACAAATAAGAATTACAGATTACACATGAGAACAAAAGTATAAATCTCAAATAATTTCGCTCAAGCGAGAAATGAGTAATGTTGAATGATTTACTTTGGTGGAAGTTTCTAAAGTACTATTTGAAGTTCTTTTCATGACTTTTCAGAAGATATAATCTGATCTCGATATTTTGTTTTTCGTGAGATTTTTCTAGAGTTGTTCTCCAACGTTTTGAATCCTTTCTCTTTATATTGAAATCTTCCAACGATTAAAAACTGAAGATTATCCTTCACTTTCGTAATTATCCAATCATTAATTATTAAAGATAATTCCTTAGATATTTTGAGAAAATCTTGGTAATTTGAAATTAAAAAACAACTCTCTTTATCTTGTTTAGATCAGATACACATCAATCCATAACCATAAGATAAGTTTCTGATTTGAATTTAAAAAGATTTGCTTTTGTTAACAACTTTCGGATAAGCCTCATGTTCAAAGATTCGAAACTCCACAAAATTCGAATCAACCTTATCCTTATCCTTATCCATTCTTGTGCATATTTTAATTTATCCAAATATATTTTCACTTAAAAAATAAATCCCCATGGATCTTAATTCCATCTTGAGTGAAACGAGATTAAATATATTTTCTTAATACACTCAATTTAGTGAAGTTAGGATTTGATTAATTCGAATTTGATTTAAAGCTATTTTCAATGTTATACTTTCAGACTTACTTTCTGAACAAATTTCTGAAGAATATTAGCCTTTTGTTTATGAAGTTTCTGAATAAGCTTCTGAAGTGCTATGCCAATTCTTTTTATAAAAGCTTTTGAAATACTTTCTAAAAAAATTTTAGAATATTATCTTTTTTAGTCAAGTCAGACCTTCTGAATAAGCTTCTAAATACAACCTAGTTTTGCAAAATTAAACTTTCTAAAAATCCTTTTGAATGCCTGCACACTTGTTAATTCATTAGTGTTCTTCTTATTAGCAAAATCCATGAGAGATATCTAACAGAGGTATTAATGGTTAAAGATTCCTTTAGGTTTGAATGTTTATCTTAGTCTTTGTAGAAGGCTTATAAAATAAAACATGTAAGCTAAATGAGAAGTTGCACTAATGTAGTTAGATCCATGTTGGTATGATGTGAATGGGCAAAGCGTATGTTGATTATATGATCATCAAAATATTTATACCCTAGATCAAACAAAATGTCAAAAGTGTAAGTCAATGATATGATAATCAAAAGTAAGCTACCTAACCAACGTTCGACTGACATGGATGAGACTTTCCAAACACCTAAATATTATAACACGAAGCTAATCCCCCAAAATAATATATTTAGTGAAGGTATTGGAAAATTTCTCAATTATATAGTTACCCCTACTAACTTAGGCCTTATATGAAGCCCAAGATAAAGTTTTCTAGCTATATTCATGGATTTCCCTCTTTTAGTACCCATGGGCTTCATTTCCTATTCATCTTCATAAAATTCCTCGAGGATCCCTTCAATCTCTCCTTCTTTCTTTCTCTGCAACCTTTTCTTCCACTAACTCTTCTTTGTTTGCACTCTCCAATTCATCTCCCTTGGTTGCCATCACTCTCTTGTTCAGGGATCGAGATGCGATATGGTTGAAACTAAGGCACTTAAAGCACCTAATCTCTTATGTCTTCCGTCCCAAGCTCCATCTAATTGCTTAATTCTCATTTGTATCTTGAAGCTCAAAAACTATCTTGGCATAGAGCCTCAATGATGGGAATCAGGCTATTAGACCATTGACCCATAGTCGAGCTCGAGGACTAGAGGAATTGGTAAGGCGAATCCTTCTATTCTAACCGACTTTTGCCAAGGTCGAGTATCTCTTTATCGATTAACTTTGCACACCGAGCCGAATGACTACCCATTTATCGGGAATTATGTATCGAATAGCCAAATGCCTTGACAATAGCTACAGTCTATGCACCAGCTCGAATTTGTTTGACCCAACTAATTGTTCGGCATCATTACTGCCAAGAGGTTAAGAGTCCTATCCTACATGAATCTTTAGCCACCCCTGTTCAGACGAACCTATAATTTCTTAGAACTCCTACTTGGCTACCTAACTAAGTCATACTGCTTTGTCTACATCCTTCAACAGCACCACTAATGTATTGCTGCCATGTATCCAAGACTACTCGTAGAATCTGCTATTGTAATCATTGCTTTTTCTGTGAATATTCCTTTTTTACCCCTTATATACCTTGTACATTACTTTTTTAAGATTATACCCTTTTTGTCTTTTCCTTTTTAGGCATGTTGCCCTAAATTCTTGGGTATAAATACCCTTTGTATTTGTAGCTATAAACATTAGATTGAACATTAATATACTTGATATTTTTCTCTCGTAAACACCACTTTTTTTACATTCACTTCACTCTTATCCTAACCCTTAAGCAAGGCTAGGTAGGGAGTAATCTCATCGGACCATTTCATACGTCATATTGAGTTATGTCGTGAGTTTTTGAAAGTTCCATCGATGCATCATATCCATTGGAGCTGTTTGCGGGTTTTTGCTTACTTTTCATTCATTTTTGTTCTTTCATGCATTCCCCATTACTTTCCTTTTCAAGCTTTCAGCAAGTTTAGACCCATTCAGCGATTGGACTTACTTGTTCTTGATCACAGTTCGCATCATCTTTGTATTAGAGTGGAGGTTTTGTTTGAGTTGTAGTTTGTTTTTGAAGTTCTGTTTATACTCTGTTTAGCATATTTGAAACAAAGCAAGTTACTGTATTCGTCTTAGTTGCTGTATTTGATGGCTGTTTAGTTTTTGGTTTGGAGAAACGATAGATCCAAGTATAAACGTTGGTGTTGAAGACAACAACAGTGGAGTTGTCTACCATGGTTGACAGTATTAAGGAACCTTTAAGAGCACTAAGGAGAGACTTAATGAGCTGACTAACCTCTTGGTAGATTTGACTTGAGTTGTTCATATGTTAGCTTGCTGACCGACTGAGTTAGCACAAAACACTCCATAAGTTGTTAGAGGTTAGAAACTAGCTCAACAGGTTTGAGGTGGAGGAGTAAGCGAACAAGTAAGTAGATGAGTAAGATGAAGGATAAACCTAGGGGAACTGGATGAAGGGGATAAGGAAGAGTATTTTGAAGAAGAGCGAGCCTAAGTTCCTAAAGTATCTAGCTATATGAAGATTCGGATTCCTAGCTTCAATGGATATGGGAGTCTTGACGAATATTTAGAGTGGGAAGAGAAAGTGGAGCATACTTTTTATTATTATCAATATGGGGACTACGAGAAAGTGAGAATTACTGTTGTTGAGTTCTTCGGATATGCCTCCATGTGGTGGAAGAATTTCTAAGCTATGAGAAGATAAGAAGGCTATTGATAGATTAATACTTGGCCGGAAATGAAAGAATACTCAGAAACAGATTTGTGCTGAATACTTATCTATAAAATACCTTTACTCGGCTTTAGGAGCTGAGACAAGGAGGCCAAACAGTTGATGAATATGTTTAGGAATTCCAAATGCTCATGATCCGATGTAAAGTGAAGGAACCACCAGCGCGAACAATATTTAGGTTCCTTATTAAGCTACAATGCTCAAGACATTGTGGAACCCCAACGGTTTACCGCAATGGATGAAGCCATTAGAATAGCCTAACGAGTAAAGAGACAGAGAAGAAGCCAAGTACTGACCAGAATGCCAACTAGCCAACCACGATAGGGAAGTCATTGAGCTTAGTCAAATATCGAGCCGATCTGAAAGGTAGATGTTTGAGTTGAATAGAAAAGCCGACCTGATAGTGACGTGCCACCCCAAACTTATGAGAAGGGGTAAGGATTTAGTAGGAAGACGAGCCAGATCAAGTGCTTTGAGTGCTAAAGGTTCGAACATGTGGCTGCTTAATGCCCGAATTGAAAGATAATGGTCATCAAGGGAGATGTCTTAAAATTAGAGGTAGAAAGTATTGATGAGGGGCCTGAGGAGAAGGAGAGCAGTGCTGAGAAAGAAGCTGTTGAGAAAGAACTAGTTGAAGAAGATGTGTTTGTCGAGGACTTAGACCAGTTGGCCTTAGTTGTCCAATGCACAATGAACATCCAACCCTTATGAGAGGAGGAGTAGAGGGAGAACTTATTTCATACCACCTGTAGATTGAATAATCAATGAGTGCACTAATTATTGACAGTAGAAGTTGTATTAATGTAGCATCGACCGATCTGGTCATAAGTTTAAAACTACTGACTATTACACACCCGAGGTCGTATAAGCTACATTGGCTAAGTAAGAAAGGGACACTACATGTCACCCAATAAATACTACTACCGATTACTATTGGACATCACTTTGACGAAATTCTATGTGACGTGCTGCTTATGTATGCTTCACATATGTTGCTTGGCCGACCATTGTTGTCTGATAAGAGAGTTATCCACGACGGGTACAAAAATATGTATATGTTTGAGAAGGATGGCCGAAAGATTACACTGAACCCAATGTCGTCGGGAGAAGTTAACAAATTACAAACTAAACTTGCTCACAGATCAAAGAAGGCTTTGGTGATAAGTAGAGCTAAACTCCAAGAGGCCAATATGCTAACAAGCTGACCCATATTTTGGTCAAGCACTTACTAGAGATAAGGGATTGGGGTAAACTACCTCAGGAAGTGAGAGCATTACTAAATGAATATGCCGATCTGTTCCTTGAAGAGTTACCTGAGGGGTTGCTCCTACATAAGGTATAGAACATTACATTAACTTAATACCCGGTATTGCCTTGCTGAATAAGCTTGCCTATCGAGTGAGTCTCGGACAATCTTCTGAACTCTAATATCAAGTCAATGAGTTACTGGAGAGAGGGTATGTTAGGGAAAGTTTCAGCCCTCGTGTTGTGCCAGTGTTTCTAGTGCCGAAAAAGGATGGAACCTGGTAAATGTGTGTAAGATTACGATCAAGTACAGGTAGCCTATTCTGAGATTGGAAGATATGCTGGACGAGCTGAGTAGAGCCAAGGTCTTCAACAAGATTGATCTGAACTCCAACTACCATCAGATCCGCATAAGGCTAGGAGATGAGTGGAAAACTATGTTTAAGACAAGATATAAACTTTATGAATGGATGGTTATGCCCTCTGGCTTATCGAATGCCCCAAGCATTTTCATGAGACTGATGAATCATGTGCTAAGACATCTGATAGGGAAGTATGTCGTAGTGTACTTTGACGACATCCTAGTCTACAGTGCCGACATGTTGAGTTATTATGAGCATCTCCGCGCCATATTGAACGTCCTTCGTGCTAAGAGATTATCAGCAATCTCAAAAAGTGTTGCTTTTGTCGAGAGGAAGTAGCATTCTTAGGCTACGTGGTAAGTGGAGGAGGCTTACGAGTAGATAACGAGAAGATTTGAGTAATCGTCAAGTGGCTGACTCCTACTACTTGTGTCAACGTAAGAAGTTTTTATGGATTGGTTTCATTCTATAGAAGATCTGTCAAAAATTTCAGCACCTTTGCTGCACCATTTATTGAGCTAATAAAGAAGAACACCAACTTCTGATGGGGAGAAATGGAGGAGAGGAGTTTTGTCGAGATAAAGGAAAAGTTAACCTCTACCCCTGTACTAGTTTTGCCTGACCTCGAGAAAATATTTAAGCTAGAGTGTAATGCGTCAGGCATTGGGATAAGCATTGTCCTAATGCAAGAAGGTTGACCAATCGCCTTCTACGGTATGAAGCTTAGACGACCTCAACTAAACTACTTTGTGTATGATAAAGAACTCTTGGTGCTGATTTGAGCACTACAAGTATGACAGCATTATCTATTACCGAGATAATTTGTTATATATACTGACCATGAGTCCTTGAGGTACCTCCAAAGTCAGACCAAGTTATCAAAGCGGCAAGCGAAATGAGTTGAATTCCTTGAAGCATTCAATTTTGTAATAAAATACAAATAAGAAAAGAGTAACGTAGTTGCAGATGCTCTTTCGAAGAGGCATGCGCTCCTGATTGAACTACAGACTAGATTGTTTGGGTTTGCTAGTATTAAGGAGTAATACTCTGGGAATCCATACTTTAGACCTATATTTGTACGTTATGCCAATGGAAGAACAGTACATGAGTATCATGTAGAGGAAGGATACTTATTTCAATGAGTGAAATTGTATGTGCTGACTTGTTCACTTCGGGAGCTGCTGTCACGCCCCGAACAAGAAGAGTCATAACAGTCCCGCCGTGTAAACTAATCTAAGATAGAAGCTGACCTCACAGCTGCTATCGTAGACGCAGTTTACACAAGGCGCACAACTCAACCAGCTTGAAACGTCTGTTCTGACATCTGTTAATATCCAAACCTGTGGTAGAGCTTTAACAAAATACTTGTTCTATACAATCTGTAGTTTAGTACTACAACAGTAATTATACAACATTTCACGTCTAAGGGTAAAGATTACAATCAAAGTCTTTTAAAAACCACAGGTTATACGATTTATATACAATAAGTTAGAAAACTAGTGGGCTCCCAGGGAATTCCCATTTAGTTTTCTTCAAAACTTAAAGACAAAGCAAAAGCTCAGGTTCAGTTAAATTCCTTGTTCCTCACTTTCCCACACAGCAGCACACTAACCTGAGAACGGTGGTACCGGAACATCTTTACCTTCACTCAGCACCTGCAAAAGAGTCTGTAGAGGTGTGAGCACAACTAGCTCAGTAAGTGGGGCGGAGTCAGAAGAGTACTATACAATCACAATAAGGTTAATAATTATGATGAAATGCAATGCAATCACTCAAATGAAAACATCGCACAGTGTTAACCGGTCCACTGTGAGGTTAGAGAAATTTCATCCGCTCCAACCCGGATTGAGGAGTTTCATCGCGACTCAAGTTAAACCAAACCCGGGCTTATGCAATGGAGAACACCCCCCTCCCAAGACCGCCTTCGAACCACGGCCCCCAACCTTGCCGCGACCTCCTCGCCTATCACTTAGTTCGACTAAGGATGGGGAAAGGACCATTTCAGCTATCCTCATCGAAGGAAGTCAGTGTTTGGCTTAACACTCTTAATCGTTTCCCCTAACGGGTGATTATGCGTGACCAATTACACTTTAGTCGAATAATCATTAGAGATAATTAGGGGTGATCAATAAGTTCACACAATACAGAATCCATGCAAATATGCAGAACAGCACACCAAGGAGTTGAACTCCTGTCACAACAGAGTATCATTCACACACATAGCATGCGCATAATCATCTAACTACAAACACAACCAGAAGTACTCTTGGGTCTCCGGATACTTTTAAAATAGTTCCCAAACAGCGGCGAAGCTACCATCCCAACTTACCTGTTCAGACGTTCGTTATTTCTGACTTGAATTGTCAGCCGTCTTTGGAAGGTCCTAATTACACAAAAGGTCTAAATTTAGTTTTCGTAATA
>JAMXBB010000003.1:897260-1033550 GCA_024138015.1 Lumnitzera littorea
GAATTTTTCAAAAATAAAAATATCACATGAAAGCATGTCTAAAATAACCTAAGTGTAATTTTTTTCATAATTTTCTGGGCGAATTTACTATTTTTTAGAAATTATTGAAAAACAGGGCAGAAATTTGACTTTGGTGTTCTTGGGTGCTCCGGTGGCCGGCGGCGGCTGGGCGGTTGTCGGAACGCCTAGACGCTGGGGGTACTCCTTGGTGGTGGAGTGGCGTAACAGCAGATTAAAGGGAACCCTAGGAACTAGCCTTGCTCGGTAATTGTTCTGTTTTTTTCTTCTTTTTTTTTATTTTCTACGATTTTTTCTTGATTTTTCTTTCTGTTGTTTTTGGTTCCAAACTGTCAAATGTTGTTATTCTGCTGCTGGGAAAATTTTTATACACTTCTTTCACCGCCTAAGGATTTTTTTCTTTATTTTTTTTTTCCTTTTTCTTTCACTTTTATTTAAGCATGAGGTGTCCAATTATTAAGATTTTGCTTTTGAATCAACACCTCAATTTTCTTTTTGTCCTGCCACGCCTCCTTCCAGCAATCACATTGTTATTTAATTAATTTTTCTTTTTCTTTTATTAAATAATTACTTAAATATAGATATTATATGTTAGAATTAATTATTTAATTAATATATAAGTTTATACCTTATGTAAATAACACGTGAAATATATAACTTTACTCATATAATTAAGTTTCTAGCATATCTTTTATTTTTAGGATACATTCTAAGGTTAATTTCATGAATTCAACACAATATTTATATAATTACTCAATTTAAAATTAATTTACGAGTATAATTATTATTTGTACCGGGTATACTAAAAATTACGTGTATTTTTTATAGTAAATTATACTACATTATCTCATTTTATAGCTTAATTAGCTTATCTCTAAGTTCTCGTTGCAATCTAAGTTCAATTTTAGGAGTTCTGAACATTTTAGGGCTTTAGTAAATACTCCAATTTCTAAGGGCAAAATTGGGATTTCGGATCGTTATTACTAAAATCTAACTTCACTGTAATATCTCGACTAACTTTTTCATTCTAGTTGCAAAGTTTAGGCTCAATTGGATAAGTTACCCTAAAAGCCCTAAATCTGAGCTCGGTTATCCTAAACTCAATTTTGGAAGCTTACAGCTGCTGATTAGGGAAGCCCACAGTAGAGGACTATCCGGACATTTTAAGGAGAAAAGAACATATGAATTGTTGAGTGGTCGATTCTTTCAGCTAAGAATGAGATGGGATGTGTACTGAGTTGTTGAAAGTTGTGCCATGTGCAAAAGGGCTAAGTGCCAAACCGAACAAGGAAAAGTAATGCCTTTGTCATTCCTAGAACAGGAGGAGTCATAACAATTTCGATAGAAGTTGACCTCACAACTGACTTCATATAGCTGCTATCGTAGATATAGTTCACACAAAGCGTACACAACTCAACCAGCTTGAAACATCCGTTTTGATACTTGTTAATAACTAAACTTGTGATAGAGCTTTACAAAATATCTATTCTATACAACTTGTCATCTCATACCACAAAAATATTTATACGAACGTTCCACATCCAAAGTTAAAGTTTACAATTAAAGTTTATTAAAAACCACAGGTTTTGTAGTTTATATATAATAGGTTAGGAAATTAATAGGCATCCTAGGGAATTTCCAGTTAGTTTCCTCGAAATTAAAAAAAAAAAAAGTCAAAAGCTCAGGTTCAATTGATTCCTTATTACTCACTTTCCCAAACAACAGCATACTAACCTGAGGACGGTGGTATCGGAACATCTTGATCCTCACTTAGCACCTGGAAAAGAGTCTATAGAGCACAACTAGCTTAATAAGTGAGATAGAGTTAGAAAAATACCATATAATCATAAGTAAGGTTATTAATTATGATGAAATATAATGCAATCGATCAAATAAAACATCGCACAATGTTATCCAATTCACTGTGAGGTTAGAGAAATTACATCAGCTCTAACTCAGATTCAGGAGTTTTATTGCGACTCAAATCAAACCAAACCCAGACTTATGTAATGAAAAACACCCTTCTCTCATGTCTGCCTTCAAACCATAGCTCCTACCCTTGTTTTGACCTCATCGCCTGTTACTTAGTTCGACTAAGGATGGAAAAAGGATCATTTTAGCTATCCTCATAAAAAAAAGTCGATATTTAGCCTGACAATCTTAATTGTTTTCCCTAATAAGTATTATGCATGTCTAGTTTTGTTTTAGTTGAATAGATGTTAGTTTTTAATTAGGGGTGGCCAAACAAGTTTATACAATACAGAAACAATGCGAACATGCAAAGCAGCACACCAAGGAGTTTAACTCCCGTTACAATTGAGTATCATACATATACACAGTTTGCGTACAGTCAACTAACTATAAATATAGTCAAAAGTACTCTTGGTCTCTAGGTACCTTAATATAGTATTCCAACAGGCGGTAAAACCACAATCCTAACTTAATTGTTTAAACGCTCACTACTGTTGACTCGAGTCGTTAACCGTCTTTTCACTGGAAAATCTTATTTACATAAAAGACCAAAATGCAATCTTCATAATAAGTACGAAAATATTAGGGTTTGATATAAAACGGTTATATATATTATTTTTATAATATATATATATATATTATTTCAGTCGTATTATTATTATATATCGAGTTAAGTTGTTAATTGTTGATACTATACGTCATCTATACTATTATGTATTACATATTGATTTGATCGTATCGAAACATACTTTCAATTTATTAAATCACGTTTTAATTCCTATAGGGTTATTGAAATATGTACATTCTAGAATATGATAGAGTTTTAGGTTATATTGCCTAAGATTGTCCAATTTTAATAAAATTAGTATCCTTGGATTCGTATAAACCAAACGATATGTTTTACAAGTCATATTCTTAGAGACAATTTTTAACGAGTAGTTTGAGTTTTTAATAAAGTTATATGTATTTATACAAATATTATCATATTATATGTAATTTACGTTATTAAATTGTATTTTACCTAATTTGTCCACATAACGTTATAATATGGGTATTATCTAACCCTAATATACCTATAGTGTATCTCGATTAGAAAATATCAGTAAATATACTAAATATACACTTTTATTCCAATCTGATCAGTAATCTCATACATAGTTTTTATTTAACTATTTAATTCATTTTAACTTATTATTATTAAAAATACGTTCCGACTTGTAATTTAAGCTATTTTACTAGGTAAATTCGAAATAAATAGTTTGGGTCACCAAATAATTCTCTAAAAATTTCTATAGACTCCTAAAAATATAGAGAATTCAGTTATCACTTGGTTTCAAGTTTTCGACCTATCTCCTATATATTCGTATTTACGATTTTATTCCTAAATTACACAATTATGATTCTTTTTACACCAAATTAATTTATATCTAACCTAACATTGTTATTATTCATTAGAGATTAGTATATGTCCATTTCAATAATTAATTTCATAATTTCCTATTTAATTCACAATTTCAACCTATTTTAAGCTATTTTTAGGCAAAAAATGCAATAAATATTATAAATATTCAAATCAAAATTCAGGATACATATTAATTATCTATATATCATACACATCTTACACAAAAAATTTTAATTAGAAACAATATCATTTAGTATATTTATTTTACAATTCCAATTTCGGATGAATATTATATTTCTTAAGAAAGTGTATTAAATATTACAAAATTTTTAAAAATAAAAATATCACATGAAATCATATTCAAAATAACCTAAGTAAAATTTTTTTATAATTTTCTAGGTGGTTTAGGTATTTTTTTTTATAAATTCTCAAAAAATAAAGTAGAATTTTGACCCTACTGTTCTTGGTGGCTTCGATGGTCATGGGGCAGTAGGAGTATGTCAAAAGCCTTAGATGCTGAGGGTGCTCTTTGGTGGTGAAGTAGCTCAATAGCAGAATATCAAGAACCTTAGGAACTAGCAAACCACGGTAATTGCTCTATTTTTTTCTAATTTTCTTTCTATTTTCTACGATTTTTTCTTTTTGTTGTTTCTAGTTTGTAAAGTTGTGAATTGATGTAACGAAGCCTATTTATGCTTTTTGGAGTCGATAGCTGCTTTTTTTATTTTTCTTTTTAATTTTTTCCTTTCTTTTTCTCATAAATGCAAGTAAGAGGTGTCCTTTGATTATTGAATTTGCTTTTTGACTCAACAATTGTCTAGCTTTGGTGATTCCCAGCAGTTTCCAGACTTGAATCAGCAATTTTGAAAGCTTTTTGGATAAGATTTGCAATTATTTAGGTATTTTGAGTATATTTTATTAATACTTAGTTATTTATTAATATACGAGTATATATCCTTTGTATATATTACACGTAATATATAACTATACTCATATAATTAAGTTTCTAACATATCTTTTATTTTTAGGATATGCTCTTAATTATTCGCATGAATTCAACACATTATATATATAATTACGTAAATTAGAGTTAATTTACAGGTATAATTATTATTTATACCAGGTACACTCATAAAAATATGCATATATTCATAGAGTAAATTATACTATATTATCTTATTTTATAACTTAATTAACTTATTTTAAGTTCTCGTTGCAATCCGAGCTCGATTTTAGGGGTTTTGAATATTTTAGTACTATATTAAATAATCATATTTCTAAGGGTAAAATTGAGATTTTTGGGTCATTATTTTCAAAATCTAACTTCACTGTATCACTTCTTCTAACTTTTCTATCTTAATTATAAAGTTTGGGCTCAATTGGATAACTTTCCCCAAAGGCCCTAAATTTAAGCTTAGTTGTCCTAAACTTAATTTTAGGGGGCTCATAGCCTTTGCCTGCTCCAACAAAACCATGAACCGAATTGAGCATGGACCTTGTTCTCGAACTATCACGAATTACTCAAGGCAAAGATTCTATAATGGTTGTCGTACATAGGTTTAACAAGATGGCACACTTTATGCCTTGTTCCAAAACTAACAACACTTCGACTATTGTTTTTCTTTTCTTGTAGGAGATTGTACGGTTACATGACATACCGAGATGTGTAGTCTTCAACAAAGACTTGAAGTTCTTGAGTCATTTCTTGAGGATCTTGTGGCATCGGATGGGGACTAAGTTACTATTCAATACTTTTTGTCACTCCCAAACTGACGGCTAAACAGAGGTGGTTAATTGTACTTTAGGATCATTGCTCTGAGCTATAGTGGGCAAGAACTTAGCTGACTGGGACGTCTGCTTGCCAGTGGTTGAATTCTCTTACAACTGAATAATGCATGACACCACTAAGCAGACCCCTTTCAAAGGAGTCTATGGTTTTAATCCTAAGTTGCCCCTTGATCATACCCCTATACCTGTGTTCGCGTAAGAAGACCTTGACACAAGAGCTAAAGCATAATCTCTTCAACACATCTACGATAAAATCACTCAAAACATCAACCAAATTGTCAGACGTATGCGAGAGAAGACTAAGGGCAGGACGGCTAATCATTTTCAGCTAGGCGACACGGTGTGGCTGCACTTAAGTAAAGAGAGGTTTTCAAGTAAGAGGAGGAACAAATTATCCTTAAGAGCTGAAGAACCTTTTAGAATCCTTTAGAAGATCGATGACAACACCTATAAATTGGAGCTACCCACGGATTATAGGGTATCTAACACCTTCAATGTTCCTGACCTTAGTCCATATTGCCTTGAGAGAAGGTTGACTAAAGACTGTTTAGATTTGATCCCAAATCCAAATCAATCCAGAGGGAATGATGGGAATCAAGCTACTAGACTATTAACTTACAGTCGAGCCTAAAGATCAGAGGGACTAGCAAGAAAAATTCTCTTGCTCCAATCAACTCTTACTAAAGCTGAGTATCTCTCTACCGATTAACTCTGCATGTCGAGCCGAATGACTACCCATCTATCATAAATTATTGAAAGGCTTAGATGTTAGGACATTTAGGAATAATAGAATTATGAAATTCCACTATGCAAAATTCTTGATTTGAATTCTCAAATCCCTAAAACCATTCAAAATGTACATGTACAATTTGGGCATAAAAGGAATAACAAGAGAAGAATCTTCATTGGAGAATATCCTTGATCATTCTATTAGAATACATGGTCTTTGGTATTGATGGGGCCACTTAGCAGAAGCAAACAAAGAAGTACAACTTTTGTGTTTTGAACTGGCTAAGCACGAATCCTCAATTAGGCCAGCAAGGGCATTAGGCAGTATGGATGTAGGATGGGTAAGAGAAGGGTAGGAGGACTCAAGCTATCTTTAAACTCCTAATAGGTTGGGAAGAATTCCTAACGTGGGCTTAATAGCTTGTATAATGGTGAGACAGCTCAACAAATGATGTAATAGGAAGCCTTGAGCATAAACTAGCTCGTCCTTAGCCATCTACCCATTTACTCAGCAATGTTTAATTGAAGGTTGGCTAAGTTAGTGAGGAGGTCGGCAATAGAGTAGGTTGGATTCCTATCCGTCGTATAAAAGCTTAGACAAAATTGGCACATCCGATGGAAAACATATCCCAAGGGTCACTTTATTATTTTGACTCCCTAGCATCCGTGACTTTAAGCATGCCATTGATCTCATTGATGTTGAGTTTTATAGGGGAGTTTTTGGATTGAGCCTTAGAGTGCTTAGATACAATCTTTTAGCATGTTCTATAACATGAAGTAACTGATTCTTTGTGTCAAGATAGAGGTTGAGAGTTGAATTAAGGCAGGACCAGCATTGCCTTACCTTATAAAGATGTCATAATAATTAAAAGATGGAGGGAATTGCACTATAGTCAACTTGTACTTGTTGGTTATTGTTTTAGAGCGAGCGTTCCTCTAAGACGGCAAGTTTTTTCAGTTAAACTCTTATGTGCATAAATCTAAAGAATTGGGGTCCAAACATGATTAGACCTCACCTTCAAAATGCTTAAGACTAATTCAATTACTAAGCAAGTCAAGAATAAGAGATCAAAGTAAGATTTAGGAAGAATCCAACCACTAGATTAAAGTAAACACATGTTTATGGAATTTTTAGAAATACGATGCAATGAAAAAGTAATTAAATGGATATGGAAAACTCCTCAAATAGAAATGACTCATCAGGGAAAGATTGAATCATACACATATCACTTGATACATCTTATAAGTAACTTGTATGGTTTTGCTCACTACAATCTCTTACAAGAAGAAAACTAATAAGAGTAGAAAATATATTAAATGAGTTGAAACTCATAATGATATGACATGGGATTGTATTTTAGTAGAACGCATGAAAGATCTAAATTTCCAAGGTAATAAAAATTAAATCATTTGTGTTTAGGGGGATTTTGTTATTTTTTATTTGTTTTTTGTATTGAAAAAGAGCAAAAGCAAGGAATTAAAAGGACATGAACAATTTCTAAATTAGATATGACATACCTATTCACAAATTGAACTAGTTTTATTTAATGCTTAATTAATGTAACGCATAACTAAGAATTATATAAGGTTTTGAATTATTCATTTAGTATGACACACAATTGAATAGATCAAGAAAAGTTTTGTTGCAGCAATTCAACAAGAATTGTAAGACAAAAATATGAGAAGAAATTCGTAAGGTTTTTCATTAAATTGGTAAAACTCAGTAACTTAATGAAAAAAGAGTTACAAGAGAGTATTTATCTAGAACCCTTAATAACCTTAAGGGGAAAATAGGTGAGGACCAATATAATAATAAAAACTTAAAATTTAATTGTCTAATTAACTCTCCTAAAAATAAATCTAAATTAATATTCATGAAAGTAAAATAAAATAACAATAGAATAAAATTAACTAACTAACTAATTAACAAGTTTTAAAATCATTTATGTAGTCATCGTCATGGAAACTCTAGTAAATCAATTAATAAAACAAAAGGATTAACTCTATAATTCCTATGACATACTATAGGGGAAAAGGGTATAATATCATGTTCCCTTTACTTGTAGGCTATAACCAATATTATAGTCTAGTTGTTACAAATAAAGGAAATAACTAAATAGGAAACTACATCATAATTGCTAAACTTAATAACTAATAATTGGAAAGTAAATAAACTATGCTACAAAAAAAATATTTTAAATATCTTCGTGTATTTTTCTTGATAATTACCCTCAAATCATATTGTGATATATAGTTTAGAAAGCACTTTCCATTTTTACATATAATATTTTTATGCTATCATTGATTTAATTCTGTTAAATCATAATGTCTGTTCATATTTAATTTGCATTATTTCTATTATCTATAACTATCTATTTGTTACTATTAAAAGAATAAGAATTATTCGACTTCACAAACACTAATACATTACATATTACAACTTGCTCTATTTTGTCAATTTTCCCATGGTATTATTAATTGCACAATATGGTAACTACTCTTTTTGTTCAATTAATCTAATTTTTCAATCACTCACTCTCTCTCTTCCATTTTCTATTAACTGCACAATAACTACTCTTGATCTCTTCTATAGGCACTCTCATATCGCTTTCTTTCACAATGATCATGCTTTATTGAAATAATGCTAAAATGATACCTCAATCTAAAGGTCATGCTTTCTGATTCATGTGTTTTGTCAAGGATGAAATCTACAAGTTGTTTATCATTTGAGGTGAATTTTGTGCCAAAGCTAAAACTTCTCAATTTTCATATCATTTTATCAATATGAATTTCTCTTCATTTTCCATTTGTTTCCTAATAATGTAGACAATTTATTTTTGTTTTGGAGGAAATTTGTGTTTTCTTTCTTCCTTTTTTTCCAATTTCATGTTAAAAATTGAGAAACTTAAGGCTTTTTTTAATCAAATATAATGTAAAATGAATTTAAAATTAAGAATTTTTGTTGTTTTCATGATTGTTTTAGTTTCTTTTTTTTTTTTTCCTTTCTATGATGATTTTAGGTATTAGCAAATAGAAAGACTTTCAACGCGTGAAATTTTAGCAAAAATTGAACTATTTGTAGTTTGATTTCTCTATTTGATTATTCAAGATTTGTTATCTATGAAACCCTGGTTTTCGACCTACTACCATAGATTTGGAACAATGAGTTACTTTTATCACACATGAAACTCACAAAGTATAGTTGGAGTAAACTTATTAAAAGAAGCTCAAGAAGCAAGTTTAGTTGTGTGATAAGTCCCTAGCTATTCGATATCGATACAAGTTAAGGCATTCGGTATGATTTAAGGCGTTTGGAAATTTTATTTAAATTGAGTCAAATTTCAATAAGGTCACAGAAGTTAGAATAAGAGTTTTAGTAAGATTAATTTCCCAAAATAAAATATATGGAATATTTAATTTTAATAAAACATATTTTATTAGGATTATTCGATAAACATCAAAAACTCAAAATTTAAGCTCCAAAACATAATAAGACCTTAGAGATAAATTATTTGACTTATAAAAATAATATTTTGGTGTCAAATAGCATATAGAGTGGTTATATACTTATACTATATACACTTTATATATTTGATATGCATATATATTAGTATATTATACTAAATAATAGATAAAAAATGTATTTAATTATTTAGAAATTATTAAAAAAAAAAAAAAGAAATCCACTTGTAACTTATGGAACTAGGCATGGCATATGAGCAAACCAACAAGGGAAGGTCCAGTTGAGTTGTCACTTAGTGATATGGCCTAAATACATTGTATTATGATCAATACAACATCAAGATGACACTTAGAAAGGAGAAAAGACTATAAAATAAAACCCTACTACCCAAACCATTCTATAAGCCGATGTAAGATCAGCTGACCAACCCTCTCCGGCCAATGATGGCTAGAGCTCCAACGATAAGATGATGTTATTTTTAGCCTTTAAACTGGTTCCTAACTGTAACAAAAGTAACTTTTGTGACTAGTTTAAGGAATATTCTCCTTTTTAGATTTATAATCTAGTGCCTTCTTCAGATAAATCAAAATGTCAACCTCCTTCTAATATCCATGTTCCATTAGAACCAACAATTGTATTAGAATCTCTTATATCCTTATTACTAAAGCTACATTTAGAACCTTCCTCAACTTCTATCTCAATCATGCTTTTGCCCAAGTTAACATTATGGACGATGTGGCCTTCCATGTACTTGTGCTCCTCTTCTAAAATTGTCTTCTTCAAAATCTTATCCACTAGATTATTTAATTCCTCAATCCTTGGCCTAATCATAGGTCCTCGTAAGTTAATACTTCAATTTAGAACTTGATTCTCATCATTTTTGTAGAGTTGATGAAGCTTTGCCCTCAAATTTAATGTTTCTTTGCCTTAGCTCTCATCCTACTCTAGTACATCAGCTAACAAATATGCAACAGTAAATGTAGCAATAATCCTCTAAATCCATTCAACAATTGACAAGTATTTTTATTGATGTTAAAAAAATACTCGAAATGGACTGTCAAATATGATGGGCTGTCAACCTCCAGACCTTTCACTTGTACCTATCTCCAAGGCTTGCAATCTCTCTCTTGAAGAATTCTTTCTTACCAACCTATTGAGGATGAGTACTAGTACATGAAAGAATAGTAGGCGAACTCTCTAAAGTCCTAGCTTGGATGCATACTACTCTACTTTGACCCCTACCCAGTTTACAACCTATCAACTGTTGAAGCTAATCTGTTGAATGTTGAAGCCAAGGCACCCACGTACCGAACTCTTTCTTTCCATGTACTAAATTGCCGATTGCCGAAGCTAACATGACAAGTGCCAAGGCCAAGTCCCTACATGTCGAGTCCTACTTACTCAATCTATTGAGCTACAAAATCCTCTACTCGTCATGGTAACTCTAAGTACCCCTCATCAACAGTATCCCTAACATTAACATAGGTCAAACCCAGCATCCTAAGACTTTAAGACGTATACCCAACCATAGCGTACCACCTATCATTCCTTTTTCTAACATTATACTATATTTCTTTATTCTATTTATCCATTTTACCCTTTTAGTAATGTACTATGATAGTATTTTTGTAATACTTTTTAATTGTAATTACTTAAGTTTCCTCATTGTGATAGGAACTTATTATAAACAACCCATTTTCTTTGTAGCTGAAAAGATCATCATGTACCTTACATCCTTTTAGATATTGAATATACTTGATCTTATGAGATATCCCTCTCCGAATACAATTTCCTTACACTCTTATTTAACTTTACCGAATAGCTTGAGATTAGTGGCAAATAGACCTTAACATTAACTTATGAGTCATATCAAGCGAAGTGTTAAGTCATGTTGGGTTTGTTGGTGCATTATATCCTTTGAGCAGCTCCATAGAAGTTACTGCATTTGTTGACCCTTTCATCCTAGTTTTTTTCGATATCTCGAATGATCCATTTAGTTATTATTTTTTACAGTAAGCTCTTGTGATAACTAAGCTGCTATGCATATCATCATTTCTCCTACAATTACCTTCAAACTATTACCTTCACCTTTACTGTGACCTCCTCTCATGTCATTTAGTTCAACTAAGGATAAAAAAGTAACCATTATGCTCCAGCACCATCCCTTTTGAAGGCATCAGTATTTGGTAGGAGAATCCTTAGTATTTCCCTTAATGGGTTACAATGCATGTCCAATTTAGATATACAAGTTCTATATTTAATTAAGTCCAATTTAAGATTTTCAATCATTTTACGTAACATAAACAGTTACAGTCCAGAGTATTAAACCAAAATCATGCAATCAAACCCAAAAACATGTACATATAAGCATGTATACAATTAAGCTGTCTAACAAACACGACTGAGTATGATCTTAAGCCTCTAAGTACTATAATATAGTATTTCGAAATATAGTAACGTATTGATCTCAAACTTATTGATGCTTCTCACTTCTTTACTTAAGGTTAGATTTGCTATAGGCCTTTGTCGATGGTCTCTATAATACCAATATTATTTTTAGTGTTCATGCAACTATTATTTATATATGGCCTTTATTTGATAATTAAGATTATTATCTTTAGTTGAGGGTTTTACTATATTTAATTATTCAGGTTTTTAAGTTTCTTACAATTATCCTCATTTTAAGCTAGGTTCTGATTCAACTTTTGATCTAGTTTCTAATTATAGATTTTTTTATAAGCCTTAAACCATCCATTAATCCATCCTTCGAGCTTCTCCAACCACATTACATGTATAAGTGTTTCTAAATTATATACTAATCTTATTCCTATTCACTCTATACGCCTAACTTTTGATCGATCTTTTAAGTTGGCTCTTAGTTTCATTTTACACTTAAATCTCAAAAATGCCTTCTAACCTATTTCATAGGGTTTAACTAACTTTAATTCAAATAAATATAGTGTTTGATTAGTTTTTGATCAACTTCCCAATTTGCTAGTATTCACCTTTGCTCTGAATCAACTTCTAATTACGATTTTTTATATATAAACCCTACAAACTTCTTTTGATCCAATATGTGTAATTCATCTAATTATATTTGGGTATCCTAAATCTGCTTTTTAACTTCTGATTAGTATTCTGGTCTGTACAGTACACTTTACTCCTAATTTAATTACCAAATTTGCTCCTGATATGAGAATAACCTACATTTTTAACATAATTTTCCTAAATTTATGTTCTCAACTAGATTTATATTATATTATATTATTATAATAATAATGTCAATTTATTTTAATATATTTCATCCGCTTATTTTCCTATTTTCATATATTCTGTACTATTACATATTATACACATCTAGCCTTCCTAGCACCACAAATACCATCTCTCTTAATCAACTAACATCTAAAAATTTCTAATTATACATTAAATTAGGATTTACATCAAATTAACATTAAATCATAAAATGAACTTAAGAATTTGCCTTTTATTTATGATTTTAAGGCCCAAAAAATTAAGTAAAATTTTAGAAAATTAAGTTTAAGAAAAAATCTTCATAACAATATGATATATATATCCTAGATAGTCTATATAAAAATTCTAGGTTCAAAACTATATCAATAAAGATATTTAAAACAAAAGCAAAAATTAACTCAAGTTTAGTGATTTCTTGAAGATAATATATCCTAGGACTTAATTTTATCAAATTGATGTTCTTTCCTAAATTTACATACAAAAATATCTCAAAATACCAATTTTCATAATTTTCCACAAGGATTTGATATTTTTAAGAATTTACACAAAATAAGGTAGATAAAGAAACTCAATAGTTGAATTGCCTCCTACCACCAACATTGGCTGCCCTTATGTCGACAGCCCTTGGCAATGGTCCTACTATCAGGTGGTGGGTGCCGTTCCTTCTTAGGTGTTAGTTAGATGCATATACTCCTTTAATGCCCTAATTATACTAGATTTTGTCTATTTTTGGTAAAATTACTTTCTCTCCTCTTCTCACCTCTCCCTAATTTTTCCAAAGCTCTCAATTATCCAAAACAAGTTTTAGTTGGGATTTTTGAATTTATAGAGGTGATTAGGGTTTTATCTTGAATTATTTGTAATCAAGTGTCCCCTTTTCTTTTCTTTTTCACTTTTTATTTGCCAATACTTATTTGTTGAATTTTCCCTCTTTTATTCTTAGCTTGCCACACCTAAGCTACACATTTCTACACTCTCCACAAGTTTTCTTGATTTTTTTTATTAATTTTCATTAATTGATTTAGTATTATTTTAACAGATATTAGATATTTTAAGTATTTTTACCTACATGTAAACACATATAAAGTACAAATAAATACTCATAAATATTATTTAAGTTATTTTATAATTTTTACTGTATACATAATTTATATTTAACAATTCGTTAATTATCGAAACTCGTTTTATACATTTTCAATAAATAACAAGTAATATATATATAAATTAATATTATAATATTTAATTATTTATTTTCCTAAATCTAAACTCATATGATTACTTTTATTACTATTCCTAATTTCGTCGTAAAATTTTAACTCAATTAGATGACTTACTCGATCACTCTAACTTTATGTATTAAATCTTAAACACTTGATTTCGAGGCTTACAATATATTTGGAAACTATCACCGTCGACTCCAAGATTCGTAGGATGAGAGCTGTTGTTGCAGGCTTAGGCTATGATTTGATAGATTCAATCATTTTAGGAGTTATATTATTATTTTTTTTACTGAGATTTTGGCTAGGATTACTCCCTTATTAGTTATTTGATTATATTAATGAATCTAAAGGTTGGTTATTTTAATATTATTGATTGTTAATGTAGATGATTTTGGAGATTGTAAAATGATAATTAGAGTCTTAACATGCCATTTGTTAGTAGTGGCATAGGGGCTAATTGTGCCTTCCTGAGCTTGGGATGTTATATAAGCTCAAGGATTTCTTTGAACATTTTGAGTCTTTGTTCTGATTAAGTTTGATGAAATGTGTGAATTTGATTAAAGAGACATTGTTTATATTAGGTTATGGAGGTGTAGACATGATTCCTAATATTAGGCTTCTTGTGTGATTTGAATGCCTTTTGGACGAGTTATACATCATATTGGCTCATATTATTGTCTTGTTTTAACGTCCTGGATGTATTGTTAATCTCTACTTGGTTTGTTCAAAATCTACTCCGGAACGGACTTATGGAATAGCTGGTTGTGGTTGGGAATAAATAGACATCTTCAAGTCGACTCTTGATGTTCTTGAATTTTTTTTTTTTTTCCCTTTCCGGGTTCCACGTCAAAAATGCTATTAATATCATCTAAACAATGAGACTATTGTTAGATCGGTAAAATCCTAAATATAATCAAAGATTTGGTTTTTCTGTGACAGTGGGTTAATTTCGGTCTTCTTTACATTGTTACGATTGATTTCACCAACGTTTCTCCTTATCTTCTTCCTTTTTCTTTTTCTTTTTTTTTTTTTTTTTCATTTAAGGTTTTGAAGCTATTGGAGGAAGTTTGCTCCCCCGACACACCATTGATGAAAAACTTAATAATGGTAAAATTTAAAGCATCTCAACCAATCAAGAATCAATAAAAGGCTACATATAGTGTATGAATTGTAGCAATACATATTCTAGCCAAAAAAAAAAAAAAAAGGGAACAAGAATGGTGACTAAAAGCCCTTTATTCTCAGTTCGCCTTTATTCCTTTCCCTTTGAAATCCCGGGGGATATCGGTTTCTTTCCTCTAATCTCCATTTACTTTTTGTTAGTACAAAGATAATAAGGTAACTTTCCCCTTATAAGACAATTTTATCACCAAATTAATTAGAAGAAAGCAATCATTTAAACATGGGTATAGACATAATGCAATTAAAAAAAAATGGTTAATCATTTAAGAGATGAATAAAGTTATTGTAATTCAGTAACATAAATATCTATTTCAAACAGAATATATCGAGTATAATTTTTTTTTTTTTTTCAAATTTTAATACGTTATTGGCCAAAAGGAGAAAAAAAAAAAAAGGTTTTAAGGGATGAGATTAAAAAACCAAGACATCCTTATTCCATAGCAAGTTGATAAAAACGCCGTACCACTTTGGTTTCAAGTTCCAAATTCCTTATTCTCTTTCTTAGGTTCCATTGGCATTGGTTACAATGACATATTCTTCTTCCACCTTCCACTTTCCTCTCGCTTTCCATTGACACGACCCCTTCCTCTCTGTCTCTCTCTCTCTCTCTCTCTACGCACGAGTTAATATTCCTACAAACTCTCCACATGGAAGAAGAACAAATACCAGTAGAACAGCATCAACCCCACCCCAAAATGGCTGATGGGAAGCCCCGTCAACCTCGCACTTGCTCTCCCACTCACCCTCGCACTTGCTCTCCCCCTCACCCTAGCACTTTCACTCACACTCACTATGATGATGAAGATCGATCCGGAAACCTTATGCGTCCAATATGCGCTGCCATAGCCATCCTCCTCCTATTAGCAGGCGTCACAGCACTCGTGGTTTGGCTGGTTTATCGACCCGAGAAGCCCCGCTTCACTGTTGAAGGCGCTGCCATATACGACTTCAACACCACCTCCCCTCCACTCATATCCACCACCATGCAGTTCACCATAGTGGCTCGAAACCCTAACAAGAGAGTCTCGATTTACTACGACAGGCTCACAGCATTTGTATCGTATCACAACCAAGCGATAACGGCTCCGGTATCCCTGCCTCCGCTTTACCAGGGGAAGCGAAGCACGGTGGCAATGTCCCCAGTGATCGGGGGAGGGCCAGTGGCGGTGTCGGCGGAGGTTGGGAATGGATTGGCGGTGGATGAGGCATATGGGGTGGTGGGTTTGAGGGTTGTGGTGTTGGGGAGGTTGAGGTGGAAGGCTGGTGCGATTAGGACGGGACATTACGGTGTCAGTGTCAAGTGTGATGTTTTGTTAGGGTTGAAGAAAGGTACTTATTACGGTGGTCAAGTTCCATTACTTGCATCGCCCGGCTGCACAGTAAATCTTTAGACTACTCACTCTTAATTAATTTTTATTTATGTTAATTTCAGTTGATAATAATTTAAATATGTATATCTTCATGTAGGGTTGCCAATAAATAAATATATATATATATATATATAAGGTCAATCTGTTTATTATATGCTTATATATATATATATGTATTCCCTCCTCGAATGTGACCTTTTCAAATAAGTATCGTCTCATTAACAGCATGTTGTATAAAAGGCGATGAACATGATGAGATATTATCCATTGTTACTTCATCTTCTCAATTCTCCACCTCTTCTCTTCGTGTATATTCTAAATACCAGAAGTATCCGTGAATGGATGCTCCATCAATTTATAAAGGATTTAAACTAAAAGTTTAGCACGGTTTTAAGGTTTATACATACATACATACATACATATATATAAATATAAGTAACAAATTCGACTTTTTTTTTTTCTTTTTGTTTTGTAATAAAAATCGTTTTTGGCGCTTTTTGTCGGGAAAATGGATGATGATCATGCACATGCAGTCAATCTGAAGACGAGTGAGGTGTCTTCTGTTTACGAGTACGCTCGAAACAATTTTACATGCAAGTGGAATACGTGTAGAACTCACCTCAACTGAGTTGAGGCTACGGTCTTCGATACCTATTTTAAAAAAGGAAAAACAAAAATCTTCGTTTAGATCTTCCTTCCACGTTAGTTCTTTAATTTATTTTTATAACTATCGCGATCCTCATTGTCTTGATATTTTTACAATTATCATATATTTTTTATAGATCATCATACAACAATGATGCTATAAATAATAAATAAATTTAGTGAAACAAAAAGGAAAAATTGCTGCAGTTAACTATGTGTATAATATATCAGATTTTTATTTTTATAGGTTTTGGTTGACATTTTCAGTACTAGGAAATTACGACGAAATACATTATGTAGTAAAATATTAACATGTAATATGAATGGAGTTTAATAGTACGCAATTACTAGTAAAATAATGTATCAAAATATGAATACTAGTTTGCCAATTGAGTAAATGTATACGAATTATTCCTAAAAGTTTTAAAAATTATATACAGTTTCAACTTTTTCAAAAATGGACATGATACTTATCTCGTTGTTAACTAACTAGTGGTAGACCACCAAGCCCAACCAAGAGTTTGTATAGATTCGTGGTTTAATGCGGTCATATTATATCGACTAAGCCTAACCGAAAGTTGGTTTAGATTCACGGTTTAATGCGATCATATTATGTCGGTTTATAGTATGTTTTAATTGAACTAAACTATTAATGTTTCTTTAATAATAATAATAAAAACTTGCATTCCTTTTGCTTATCGCCTTAGCCAACCCTTTTATTAATGTTAGGCATTTACAAATACTGTGACTAAATTCTTACTACTAGTAGACACCACTAGTTGCTCACTTTATATATATATATATATATATATCAACCATATAGTCGCACGGATTTTGCCTTAGCACCACGTGTGCTCTAAAACAGCCACCCAGGCTAGTCTCTTCCTTCCCTCTCGTGCACTTGTTGTAATTTTATGGTAATCATCATGGTGAATGTAGCTTTCTTTTGTTTATCATTAAAGAAGGAACCTATATTTCAAAAGGAGCGACTCTGTGTGTCTTCTTTCGTAAACCTTTATATAAAAGGCAGTCCGATGTTTTTTCAAGGCTCTTCGTTTGGACTTCTGGATAAAAGAAGTATAGGCATAAGATCAAAAGTTATGTACTTTTTGGATTGATTTTGTTGGTTAATTGTGGTGATTTGGCTAGAGTTGTCAGAACCTCCATAACAAAACATATATACTTAATGTTATTAATGAAAGTTATTGAGTGTGAAAAAAAAAAAAACAAATCTTATGAAACTCAAATAAGCAAATTAGAACTAATGAGAGTAAGTTGAAGAACAAGTATCTACTAGAACCTAAAAGTAGAACAAATATCAAAAGGTAAGACTTTATATAGAAGTAGAACCAGAAAAAAAAGAAGAGAAGTCTAAACAAACCAACAAGTTGAAAGTGTCAGAAGCTATGGAAATTTCAAAAGCAATGCTACAACTAATTGAACTAGAAACTTCAACTACATGATAAGTTAAAAGACAGAGAAAGGCAAAGAAATTTCAGAAACAAGAAAAGCACAGAAGCTACACAAGATGCTGCAAAAAGTTCAAAAGATGAATACAGTCAAAAACTATATTTATTCGAAGCAGAAGCTACTAACAAAAGACAACATTTTGCGATTATAGTTCAAGACCCTACATTTAGGAGAATATATATTTGAGTAATATATCTAATCTACCATGGATATCTAAATAAAATTCAAATATTAAAATACGAAATAAATCAAATAATTATTAGAAGAAAAGAAAGAATACTTTCTAGAAGATAGGAAAAAAGGAAAGTATAGATAACACATAATTTTTGACAGTTAGAACATATTTGATGATAGAATAAATTGAATAAATACAAAGAGTTTCAAGACAATGGCAATACAATGACTCGTTGCCAAAGATACAACAATTGGACGGAATGAACGTTTATTTAAAGGATTAAAGATTCGAGAAAAAAAAAAAGAGATATAGCAAAGAATATACGAAAGAGAAAAACAAAACAAGCTCAACGTAGTGGTTTTTGTGATCTTAAGAATAGTCTTTGTGTGAATGTTATATCAATTAAAGCATCAAGTATATTGTGAGAGAGTGAGAAATTGGGATAAAATGTGAGGAGCAACTAAATTCTTTTAGGAGAAAATAACGAGGGAGACTTTGTATACTTGTGTAACTCTTTGGTATAGATTGGGAATCAAGGTAAAGTCATGGGAAATATATACCTTATTTTAATTTTTTCAAATAGTGGATATCTAGAAATGGAGGACCTAATTCTTAGTATTAAGTATTGGAAGAGTGAACTAACATATAAGGCAAAATCACTATATATCAACTGCATAATTTTCTTATTCCTTAACTATTTATTTTTAATATTTTACTTTATATTGCTTCTATTTATATTCACAAATAATCTGAAGGATATTAATTACTAGAAGGATTAATGCTTAGTTGAAACTAATATTAAGAAAAGAATAAAAGATTATAGTAAAACTTAAGATTAAACTTCCACACACAAATCTTTGATCTAAATTTATCATATTTCTATACGTTACAAAGGCATAACAAGTTTAACATTATATGGTAAATCTTTAATATTAAGAAGTAGAAATTAATATAGAAGTTAAAATTCATTGGGACTAACATTTGGTCTCAAAGCTTAGTGTCTTTAAAGATAAGCTTAGCGATATTTCTTGATGTGATTTCAAAAACAAGTTGGTTGAATAAAAAATACTAACATGTATTGTCTTTCATTTAGAGAGGTAAAAAAATAAATAACTTTTGTCAAGTCTGATACTTAAAATTGCTACAACATTTTTTGAAGTAGTTTAGTGGAAAAGGATTTGCATACTAGAACTAAAAATACAATTGCAAGAAATGGACAAATAAAAAGGTAGTTCAAAATACTTTGTTTTGATAATCAAAAACCAAGGCATATGTGCATCAAATGTCCATAAAAGTTTGGTAAGTTGAAAGAAAGCTCATTAGAAATCTGATTGATAACAAATTCAAAAATATTTCCTAAAAGAGATTGAGATACTGACGGTGGAAATGTGCCAGACAATATCTACATAGAAATTGAAAAATTGCAAAGTACATTATTGAGAGCAAATACTAAGATCCAAAGATTGATCAATGAAAACAAATTGCTAAAACAAGAAAATGAGGAGTTGAGAAATTCTAACAAAAAATTATTGGAAGAAAATTCCCAACTCAGAAGAGAAAAGGAAACAGATGATTATCTTAAAACATGAAACAAACATTAAAAAAGGAAACTTTAGAGCCGATTGAGAGGGTCAATGGTCTTTCCGACATTATTAGAGATATTTGAAGAAATGTTCATTAAGATCATGTGAATAAAAAACTTCATAATAGCAAAGAAAGGCAAAAACTCCACTTATGCGTCTCCAAGATCACATACATGAAGAAGCACCACAACGAAGAGGATTGAAAGAAAATAAAAGAAGGTTAGCAAAGTCTAGGTAGCTATTAACTAGATATGATATACCAATCGATCCTACTCAGCTTATAATCTACTGAATATGAGTCACGGATTCGAACTATAGAGTTACTTGCCACTATTCTTTACTAAAGGGAATATATAAAAATTAAAAGGACAATGAGAACACTAGGGTTGCTTAAAAGAGAAACTTGTATAATCTAATAATGAGATTGATGATGATGATCATGTCTACATACAAACAAATGGGTTTAATATATTGGTCCTACTAGGGTTACAAGTGTATATGGAAAAGATAAAAATGATAATTTACAATTAGAATACATAAATGATACTAAAAGGGTAAAAGAGATAAAAAAATATTTTGTACGGAAAAGTAAATAATTCCTTTGGAATGTTGTACCAAAAGACATGTATCGCATGATGGCTAATGTTCTAAAATATAGTATAGTTCGAACAAAATGAAGAAAAGAGAGTCTGTAGTTAAAGCTGACCTGATCTAGATCAAGTTAAAGCTCAGTCAATTAGTCACTAGAGAGTATTGGACATTGATTGGGGTTGAATGCTATATTCGACTTGGATTGCGGTTGAATGCTGTTGGTCAGCTTAGGAGATTGGATTGGATAGTCGTTTGAGGCTGGTACACTCGAATGTTGTCTATGTCATGGCATGGTTGCTCGGCAAGTTGGCTTGTATGCTTAGTAGGTTAGCCCATTTGCTTGGTAGCTTCAGGAATTATACTAGCGTATGTGAGAGCTCGGTTTTCAAGTTGGCAGTAGAGTAAAACATAAAGGTTAGGATAGGAATTCTTATCTTAGATGGGGCTTTGAGCTAATATTCTTCGTATGACTTCTTAGAGTCCTCTAGCTTAGCTGTGCGTAATCAGTTTGGAAATTGGATTAATGTCACCTACTAAATTCAAAACAAAAGAGAAAGAAAATAGCAAATAGAATTCAACACTCAGATTGGAAAGAATATACATAAGATCAAGACAAAGAATTCATACAGAGAAAGAATTCATAAAAAAATATACATAAGATCTAAGGAATCTCTTCAATACTTCACCTCGCCAAAAGTAAGGATGATGAGGATGTTGTTACTAGCTTCCACACTTCAACCTACCTCTCCTAACTCCTCTCTATTGAAACCTCTAGATGAATAATCTCTCGTTAGTAACTCTTAGACCTCAAACATAACCCAATCTAGCACCTCATCCTACCCCATAGCCAACACTATTTCAAAATCAACTAATCTCGATGACGATGGCCCATTTCCATTGCTAGGGGAAGGGAAGTGGGGTTAGAGAATTCCCCTTGGAGGTGATGTTTCATATCCTTTGTATAACATTATAGGTAGAGTGGAAGAGCCTAATGAAGAGGCCATATATGTGGAATTTAGAAAAAGAGGATAGTAGGAAAAAGGATAGGAGTAAATAAATTCTCCTTTCCTTTTTCTCGATGAGGAATAAGAAAGTATAAAAGGAGGTGCATGGAAGGCCTATGCCCCTTTATGTATAAAGGAGCATTGTGGAGTTAAAATGATGCAATAGCATATGATAGGACAACCCCACGTCTACTATCCTCTTTTTCTAAATTCCACATATATGGCCTCTTCATTAGGCTCTTCCACTCTACCTATAATGTTATACAAAGGATATGAAACATCACCTCCAAGGGGAATTCTCTAACCCCACTTCCCTTCCCCTAGCAATGGAAATGGGCCATCGTCATCGAGATTAGTTGATTTTGAAATAGTGTTGGCTATGGGGTAGGATGAGGTGCTAGATTGGGTTATGTTTGAGGTCTAAGAGTTACTAACGAGAGATTATTCATCTAGAGGTTTCAATAGAGAGGAGTTAGGAGAGGTAGGTTGAAGTGTGGAAGCTAGTAACAACATCCTCATCATCCTTACTTTTGGCGAGGTGAAGTATTGAAGAGATTCCTTAGATCTTATGTATATTTTTTTATGAATTCTTTCTCTGTATGAATTCTTTGTCTTGATCNTATGTTGCAAACCGTAACCAAGAATTAACAAGGCTGATTACTGGATGGGTCCAAGTTTACAGAAAGCTCAAAAGAGTTAATAAGGGAAATGTACGAAAAAAATGAGCGACAAATGAAAAGTAAACAAAACCCATGAACAACTCCAAAGAATATGACACACCAATGGAAATTACAAGGACTCACGACATAATTCAATATGACACACGAATTGGTTCGATGAAGTTACTCGCCACCTAACCTTGCTTAAGTGAAAGGATAAAAGTGATGTTAGGCATAAAACAGTAAAGTGTTTACACTAGGAAGGAAAAGTACTCAAGTGTATTAATGATGATTTGTCTATATGCAACTTACAAATACAAAGGGTATTTATACCCAAGAATTTAAGGCAATTGGCTTAAAATGGAAAAGGCAAAATGGGGATTATCGTAAAGTAGTAATGTACAACAATACAAAATGGTAAAAATGAATATTCACAGAAGCAATAATTAGTGAGGGGGATTCTATGCGTGGTCCTGTACACGTGGGGATGTTATATTGGTAAGGTTGTTAGAAGATGCAGATAAAACAGTACAGCTAGCTA
The DNA here is from genome assembly GCA_024138015.1 of Lumnitzera littorea. NCBI lineage: Eukaryota > Viridiplantae > Streptophyta > Magnoliopsida > Myrtales > Combretaceae > Lumnitzera > Lumnitzera littorea. The sequence goes on from JAMXBB010000003.1 coordinate 920,327, forward strand.
GCTTGCTCGAATAGGGATGGATTATGTAGTCCGGGATCTTCCTTTCGGCATAGCGGCAAAGGTGATGTCGAGTAAGTGATCAAGCATGAAGGAGGATTGGATGTTGTCTCGGTCATTTATTTCTCTACATTCAATCTACAAGAGATTGGCAATCATTCGGCACAACTTAAGGAGTGACTCAACAAGGAAGTACTCGGCTTCGGTAGGAGTTGGCTGGAGTATAAGAATACTTATGTCAAGCCTTCTAGTCCTCAGGTTCAATTGCTGGTTAAAGAGCCAGTAGCTCAATTCCCATCATTTCCTTCAAGTTGATTTAGATTTGGGATCAAATCCGAATAGTCTTCAATCGGTTCTTCGTTAGCGTGATATGGATTGAGGTCGACAATATTAAAGGTGTTAGAAACCTTATAATCCTTTAGCAGCTCCAACTTGTAGGCGTTGTCATTGATCTTTTAGAGGATTCTAAAGGGTCCTTCAGCCTGTACGGATAATTTGTTCTTCCTCTTCCCTAGGAACCGTTCCTTATTAAGGTGCAACAATACCAAGTCTCCTGACTAGAATTGCTTAGCCCTCTTATCCTTGGTTTTCTCTCGCATTCTTCTAATAGCTTAGTCGATGTGTTGAATGACCTTGTTGTAAATGTGCTAAAGAGATTGTGCTCTGGCCGAGGCGTTAAGGTCTTCTTATGTAAGTATTGGTATAGGAGCAAGGTCGAGAGGCAACTCAAGATTGAATCCATAGACAACCTCAAAAGGAGTTTGCTTAGTAGTGTCATGTACTATTTAGTTGTAAGCGAACTTGACCACTAGCAAGCAAACATCCCAATTAGCTAAGTTCTTACCCATTGTAGCTTGGAGCAGTGATCCCAAAGTAGGATTAACTACCTCCATTTGGCCGTCAATTTGGGGATGACATGAGGTATTGAAAAGTCAATTGGTCCCCAACTAACACCACAAGGTTCTCCAAAAATGGCTTAAGAACTTCGGGTCTCTATCAGAGACTATACTTCTCGGTATTTCGTGTATCTGCACAATCTCTTGTAAGAAAAGAGCAGCAATAGTCGGAGCGTTGTTAGTTTTGGTGCAGGGTATGAAGTATGCCATGTTGTTGAACCTATCTACAACGACCATTATAGAATCTTTGCCCTGGGTAATTCGCGGCAGTTCGAGAACAAAGTCCATGTTCAATTTAGTCCATGACCTCATTAGGACAGGTAAGGGCATTGTTCTCCCTTTCTCGGCTCGGCGCTTGGCCTTCTTGCATACGATACAGCTTTCGACAACTTAATGCACATCTCTCCTCATTTTCGACCAAAAGAATTGATCATTCAATCAATTCTTCCTTTCTGTAAAATGTCTGGAGAGTCCTCCATTGTGAGCTTCCCAAAACAATAAATCCCTTAAGGAACAAGTCGGCATGTACAATTTCCTACTTCAGAACAAGTAGCCATTCTTCACATGATATTCATCCATTGTTCTTCCATCAATACATCGTATAAGTATGGATCTAAAGTGTGGATCCTCAGAGTAATGCTCTTTGATACTTGCGAACCTAAACAGCTAAGCCTACAGTTTAGATAAAAGCGCATGCCTTCTTGAAAGAGCATATGCAATTACGTTGCTCTTCCCTTACTTGTATTTTATTACAAAATTAAATCCTTCAAGGAATTCAACACATCTTACCTGTCACTTTAACAACTTGGTTTGACTTTGAAGGTATCTCAGCGATTCATGGTTAGTATATATGACAAATTATCTCGATAGTAAATAGTGCTGTCATACTTGTCGTGCTCGGATTAGTACCAAAAGTTCTTTATCATGTGCGAAGTAATTCAATTGCAGTCATCGGAGCTTCTTGCTATAGAAGGCAATTGGCTGGCCTTCTTGCATTAGGACAGCGCCTATTCCAACGCTTGATGCATCATACTCCAACTTAAAGATTTTCTTGAAGTCAGGTAGAACTAACACCAGAGCAGTGGTCAATCTTTCTTTAATCTTAACAAAACTCCTCTCATCCCTTTCTCCCCATCGGAAGTTTGTGTTTTTCTTTGTTAGTTCAGTAAATAGCATAGCAAGAGTTGAAATTCTTGATGAATCTTCTATAAAACGAAGCTAGTCCATGGAAACTTCTCATGTCGACAGAAGTAGTAAGAGTTGGCTACTCAACAATTGCTCGGATCTTCTCATTATCGACTTCCAAGCCTCCTCCACTGACTACGTAGCCCAAGAATACCACTTTCTCTTGGCAATAGCAATACTTATTTAGATTGCTAAATAATCTCTTAACATAGAAAATATCCAAGATTGCTTTGAGATGTTCATAGTGACTCAGCATGTCGATACTATAAACGAGGCTGTCATCAAAGTACACCACAACACACTTCCCTATGAGATGTCTCTGCACATGGTTCGTTAGTCCCATGAAAGTGCTCAAGCTCAGGACATTCGATAAGTCAAAGGGCATGACCATCCACTCGTAAAATCCATGTTAAGTCTTAAACACAGTCTTCAAGTCATTGCCTGGCCTTATGCAAAATCCTATGGTAGCCAAATTTAAGATCAATCTTGCTAGAAATCTTGGCTCCACTCAGTTCATCTAACATGTCTTCTAGCTTTGGGATCGGATATCTGTATTTAATCATGATCTTGTTCACAGCTCGACTGTCTACATATATTCGCCAGGTTACATCCTTCTTTGGCACTAGAATCGCATAGCACAAGAGCTGAGACTTTCTTTAACTTATCATCTCTAGAGCAACTCATTGACTTGGCGTTGGAGCTCAGAAGCTTACTCAGGATTCATCCAATAAGCTAACTTACTCAGCAATGCAGTACCGGGTATTAAGTTAATACGATACTTTATGCCTCAAGTTGGGAGCAACCCCTCAAGTAACTGTTATATGAATAGGTAGGCATATTCATCTAGCAACTCCTTGATTTCCTGGGGTACTTCACCTCGCTCCTTCATTTCTAACAGTCGCCTGACCAATAAAAGAGTCGACTCATCAGCATTGATAGCCTTTCAAAGCTTGGCTTTACTCATCACCAGAGCCTTCTTCGATTCGTAAGAAAGTTTTGTTAAACTTTTTAACTTCTCTCGGCAACATCAAATTAAGTGTGATCTTCCGATCATCCTTCTCGAACATATACGTGTTCCTATAGCTGTTGTAGATGACTCTTCTATCGAACAACCACGATCTACCTAAGAACACATAAAAAGCATACATGGGTAATACGTCGCAAAGAATCTAGTCAGAGTAGTTCTCAATAGTAATCAGTAGCAGTATTTACTAGGTGACATGTAGTGCTCCCTTCTAACTTAAAGTGCAACTTGTACAGCTTCGGATACACAACAATTGGCAACTTCAGTTTTGAAATAAGATCAGCTGATGCCACATTGGTGTAGCTTCCACTATCTACAATGAGGGCGTACACTTGATCATTCAACTTGTAGGTGGTATAAAATAAGTTCTCTCTCTGCTCTTTCTCTCCAAGGGTTCTATGTTTATAGTGCGTTGGATAACCATGAGTAACTTATCCAAATCTTTAGCAAACATGTCCTCCTCAATCAGCTCTTTGTTGGCATTTTCTTTCTCAATTAGAACCTCTTCCTCCTTAGGTTCCTCATCTATACTTTCTACTTCTAGTTTTAGGACTTCTCTCTTGATGACCATTGTTCTTTGGTTCAAGCACTAAGCAACCATATATCCGAACCCTTAGCACTTGGAACATTTGATCTGGCTTGTCTTCCTTCCAGACCCTTATCCCTTCTCATAAGTTCAGGTCGGCACTTCATTGTCAGATCAGCCTTTTTGCTCGACTCGGACATCAACCTTTCTTCTCGGCTCGGTAGTCGATAGAATTTGGTGACTTCCTTATTCGAGTCAGCTAATCGACATTTTAGTCGGCACTTGGCCTTTTCTCTACCTCTCCACTCGTTGGGCGATCCTAATAGCTTCATCCATTGTGGTGAATCGTTAAAGCTCCACAATGTCCCGAATGTCACCTCTCGGTCTAGTAACAAATCTTGATATAGTTCGAGTCGGTGGTTCCTTTACCTCGTAAAGGATCATGAGCATTTGAAACTCTTAAACATACTTGTCAATAATCCAGCCTCCTTGTCTCAACACCTGAAGCCGAGTGAAAGTATCTTGAAGATAAGTTTTTAGTACAAATCTATTTCTGAGTATTCTCTTCATCTTGGGTTAAATATTAATCTCTTGGTAGCCCTCTCATCTCCTCATCATCTGAAAATTCTTCCACTACATGACGGTATATCCAGAGAACTCAACAACAACAATTCTTACTTTCTCATAGTCCTCATACTGATAGTAATCAAACATACGCACCACCTTCTCTTTCCACTCTAGATATTCATCAATATTCCCAAATCTATTGAAACTCGGAATCTGAAGATTCACATGGTTGGATGCTTTAAAGATTTATACACGTTCTTCTTTAAAATACTCTTCTTCCTCATCTCTCGTGCCTGCCAAATCAATCCTTCTGCTCACTCGTCCACATACTCCTCCACCTCGAATGGGTCGAGCTAGGTTTTGATCTTTAACAGGCTGAGCAACTTGTGGCGTGTTTTGCATTACCTTAGTGGGTCAGCAAAATAATGCATGAACAACTTGGGTTAAGTTCACCAAAAGGTTAGCTACCTTATCAAGTCTCTCATCAATACTTCTAGGAGTTCCCTAAGACTGTCGTTCATGATGGATAACTCCACTATCATCGCCAATACCAACATTCATATTTGAGTTAATCATTTTTCCTCATAAATTCAAACTCAAATAAACACTTCAAGAAATTAACAGTTTACAACACAGTGCTCAAATGAAACACAGTAACTTACTTTGTTTTATACATGCAAAACAAAATACAATAGAACTTTGAAAACATATGTTAACTTGAACAAAACCTCTGCTCTGATACCTAGATATTGCGAACCGTAACCAAGAATTGACAAGGCTAATCGTTAGATAAATCCAAGCTTGGCTTGCAGAAAGCTTAAAAGAGTTAATGGGGGAAATGTACAAAAGGAATGAACGACGAATGAAAAGTAAGCAAAATCCACGAATAGCTCTAGAGAATATAACACACCAATGGAACTTCTAAGGACTCACGACACAATTCAATATGATGCACGAATTAGTCTGGTGAGATTACTCGCCACCCAACCTTACTTAAGGGAAAAGATAAGAGTAATGCCAGGTGTAAAACAGCAAAGTGTTTACACTAAGAAGGAAAAGTACTCAAGTGTATTAATAATGATCTTTTTGTATGCAGCTTACAAATACAAAGGGTATTTATACCCAAGAATTTAGGGCAACTTGCTTAAAAGGGAAAAGACAAAATAGGAGTTATCTTAAAGTAATAATGTACAACAATACAAAATGGTAAAAATAAAAATTCACAGAAGCAATAATTAATGGGGGAATTCTATACATGATCCTGTATACATAGGGATGTTATATTGGTGAGATTGTTAGAAGATGCGGACAAAACAATATGGCCAGCTAGCTTGCCCCAACAGGGATGGATTATGTAGTTCGGGGTCTCCCTTTCAGCATGGCAGCAAGGGTGATGCCTAGCAAGTGGTCAAGCATGAGAGAGGATTGGATGTTGTCTTGGACATTCGTTTCTCGACATTCTATCTGCGAGAGATTGGTAGTCATTCAGTATGGCTTAAGGAGTGACTCGTCAAGAAAGTACTCAACCTTAATAGGAATCGATTGGAGTATAAGAATACGTCTTATCAAGCCTTCCAATCTTCGGGCTCGACTGCGAATTAAAGGGCTAGTAGCTCGATTCCCATCAATTTACATAGGCCCTGGGCTCTCACTACTCCTAAGACTAACTTATGGGTGCATCTTACCCCTTACATAAGAAGACAAGGATAGCCAAGCAACATATGGAAAGAAAACCCACCCAACTATCTCACTTTAAAAAGACCCATTATTGGCTATGTTACCGGATGCAAGGGGCCAGTTGATTAGGATTGTTAAGTTCTCTTAAGCAACATATTTTGATGATACATATATTAAAGCTATCTAATCAAGTTTTCTAAGTTAAATGATTTCAAGGTTGCTTTGTAGATAAAAGTTAGAAGGAAATTTAGAAGCTATTACAAGTTATTGACATCAATTAGAAGGAAACTTAGAAGCTAATTTTAATTTGAAGATATAAGCTAGAAGCATTCTTATAAGGAATCATTTGAAGCTATAAAGGATGATTCTAACAACTTAGAAGGTTATTTAGAAGCTTAGGTAAAATAAAGTCTAAGAGCTAAGAAAGATAAAGATACTTAGAAGCAGACCTAGAAGGTATTCTACAATATAAAAAAGAAGAAGAACAAGACATAGAAGTTAACTTATAAGCTATCTCAAAAGACCTACAGATTGACCTTAAACTTATCAAATTATGGAGATTATGTTTCTTTTTCTTGCAAATCAAGGCCCAGTTCCATTAGACACGTATATTTGGGTAATACACTGTATTGTTCCACTAAATGAGATGGTTAAAATTTTTGAGAGTTGAAGTTAGAAGATATTTTAAGAGGAGGTTGGATTTTGTGAAAGCAACCAAGGTGTTTATCTTCATTAATGACTAGTTTTATTAATGATAGCCTTTCTAGAAATATTAGGAGATTTGAAATTCAAAGAGGTCAAATTTTGTGAGAGATCATTATCATATTTTAACAACTAACAACTTAAATAAACTTCAAGGAGATTTGAATTAGTTAAGTATATTCTAATGACTATCCTATAAGTCGTTGCAGTTGAGATATTTAAAAAATTTCAAGAAGTCTTCGAAAAAGAATATAGGAAAGATCAATCGGAAAGATTACAAAAGAAACATCTTACATTTTTCTCTACTCAAAATCGATATAAGTTTATTGTATTTTGTTGATTAGTTGAACAAAACTTAAAGGATTTCATCATTGTATTTCCACATCAAGTTGAAACATTTTTTGCATTGTCTAAGAGAGTAGATCATCGTAGATTCATATAGCTTGTAATAAGCTTAAAGATAGAGTAGTATGATTGAAGCTTATAAAGTACAATTATACATTCTTATTTTGAATTTTGTGAAACCCTATGATTAAGTGTCCCACACAGATTGTAGAAGGTTATGTTATTAGTTCATAAGATTATAATTGTGAATATCTTATCAACACAAGCTTAAAACTTTTGGATTAAGGAGTTGAAATAGGCCCATTAGTATTTGTTGGCTTAGATATTTACTGTTGTTGGCATGGGGTGTTATAAATGGTATTAAAATGAACCTCTTATTAATAGGTAGATAATTTGGGTTTAGCTCTGATTTAGAGAAGAGGTATGAGAAAGGTGAGGAATTTTACCAAGGTGTGACTCCTTGCATGCTTCTAAAATGACATATAGGTAATGGCTGGTCCAAATTGTACACCAAAAAAGGAGGAAGATCTAAGCCCAATTGTAAAGTTTCGCAGTGAAGATATTGCATATTTAAGGATGGAGAGATTGTGAGACCTTATGATTAAGTATCTCACATGAATTGTAGAAAGTTATGATACTAATTTATAAAATTATGGTTGTAAATTTTTTATCAATACAAATATGAAACTTTTAGGGTAAGTGGTTGATCTATTAATATTTATTGACTTAGCTTGACCTAGTTTGTCTTAACTATTTGCTGCTTTTGGCTTGGGATATTACACATTCGGTGTAGATGGCCAGATCCCAAGTAATAGAGTGGATGTCGGCATAAGATCGAACCACTTTAAATTCTTGTGTTTAAATTTTCTCTAACCCTTTCTCCTTTATTATTGCTTTTTATATTTATGAGTGATTAGAATTATTTGAGAGGCACTTATTGAAAATTTTCAATCAAGAAGATTCAAAATTGAAAATGTTTTAATTTTAATTAGCAATCAATTCGCGCCCCGACCCTACGCTCGCCCACTCACCCGCTTGCACCTTGATCACTTAAGAGGAACCAACAAAGAGTAAGGAGCCACCAATCTCAACCCTTTTGTCTTTTCTATTTAAACCGACAAAGAACTCTAAGATAGGTAAAATGGATTAAAAAAAAGGATTTGTGATATCTTAAGTCTCCTTTCTTTTGAAAGTTGGTGTCATGTTTTCTCTAAACTAATTAAGTATTGGAATAGTTACATTGATACAACCTCTAACACCCTTATATGCTCACATATATAACTTGTGCAAGTCCAATCCAAGTTTACCGATGTAGGAACCCTTGAGGGGTCGGCCCAACGAACCTTCCAGCGAGAATAAAACACTAACAAAGCTATTCGCCTATTCTTTGTATATAGGAAAATCAATGCCATTATTAATTTACTAGCATCAAGGACGTGAAGTGGGGATGTAGAGGATATGATCCTTTTTGGTCCTCCTTTGATATATTCACACACCCTTTTATACCACTTGTATACTGTAAATGTCAGGCAGCGTAAATCGCCCATAGATTCTTATGTTGTAAGGTTTGAATATATAGGCTATAAATTGACCATCATGTTATTTTCGAAGGAAAAGGAAGCGGGAATAAAAAAAAAAAAAAAAATCCACAAGTATGTCACGCGAAATGACAGACCATGAGCTCATCTAAATAGGGAGGAAAAGCTTCCTCGACAATGGTATTAAGAGAGCGTTATAAATAAAGAGTTAAAACCAGTGCTGAGTATTTGATTTTTAAATTTTTTTTATTTTAATATTTTAATTCTTTAAGTAAGATAAATTGATATTTCCGTTATACTAACAATTATTATAAAATATGGAAATAATAGCATAAGAATATCAACTTTTATTTTATTTCTATTTTAGTGCTTAAATTTTATTTTGATACTTCAATTTTTTTAAAGCAAAACAAATAAATATTGTTTATGACGGCCGTTAGAACATATATTTATAATTTATCTCACTTAAAAAGTTTAGATACTAAAATAAAAAATATATATATATAAAAAATTCAAATATTTCCAACGATTTTATCCCTATAAATAAATAAACAGCGAATTTATTGAGTTGCTTCATCCAAGGACAATTTGTCATCGTATCGAAACCAAATTAAGCAATAATACTTAAATTGTGAGTGAACATACATTAAAATATATATATATATATATATATATATATGGGTTTTAACAGAGAGACCTCTCCATACGTATGGACTTGATCCATCTTATAGATAAAAATATCCAAAAATCATCTAATTCAATTAAATATTCCATCTTCCTGCTAAAGGTAAAATATATATACATATCTTATCTTCTTTTTTTAAATTTTTTTCCCTCATTAATATATACCCATCCTTATCCATAACAAAAACAAACCTTTCTTCTTTTTTTTTTTTTTCAAGGGATAATTTTCATTTACTTTTCTTAATTTATTTATTAATTTTTTTGAAAATTTATTATATATAATTAATCATTAAAATTATAAAAAAAATGTGACGATAGCATAATAAAATGATCTAATATTTTAAAATTTTAAATAATTTCGATTATTAATTTATAAATTAAAAAAATTTTAAAAGGGACGACAAAGCAAACCCTTTTCTATACTCACTTTCCTCGTAATTCTTTTTTCTTTTTTTTTTTTCTTAATAAAAAAATGTCATCGATCATTATTCATTTCAACGCTCTCTTCCGTGTCCCATAGCCAATACCCATTCATCTGATCTCTCTCTGTCTCTCTCTCTCTCTCCCCAAATCTCTCCGTATCAGAATCAAATTCATCAATTTCCATACAAGTGGCGGTCCGTCCGAAGCAAAACCTGGTGTTGATAAAGCAATTATGCTGCAACTATTTTTTGCTGTGGCTTTCTCTGCGGTACCTTTGACTCTGTACGTACCGCCAATCAGAAGCCTCAATTTGTTCGTTGAAACCCTTGAAGATTTGCTCCGGCAGACCACTGTCTACACACTTAGGGCTTATCCCCGTATACGCCTTGCTTGGTCTCGAATCTTCAACTCATTGGTTCGTCTCACAAGGTAGTGCCGTAACTTCTCCTTGAAGAGTTTATTGGGAATTTGGGTTTTTTTTTTTCTAATAAATAAAATAATTGTATTTATTTGTGTTATATTTCCTATTCGATTGATACTGAAGGAAAGGGAAAATAAGGGGGTTTTGGATTGTCATGATGTACATGGATGTGTGGTTTGGTGTACTTAATAGATTTTTTGGCAAGCTTGATCGATTCGATATATCATTTTAAGGTTGGATTTTTTCCTTTGTTTTTCGTTTCTTTTATAGGTGCGATTGTTTGTGATGTTGATGGTGGGTGTTAACGTTATCGGTTATGGGTTTAAGAGTATGAATGTTGGGTTCGATTCGGTTTTCTTATTCAGACTGATTTCGTTGAAAATGGCAAACCGCTGTTATTGATTAAGAAGATTTCAAATGAGTGCGAAAATACGATGCAAAACGTAAACAATCAAGACGGTCTAGTGCTATAATCATCAACGACTGTTTAGGAGTAGCAGAAAAAATTGAAAAGAACTCCTTGAAATTTTAGGAAAACCTGAAAGGGGACATTTGTTAAAACTCGGAAAAAATTACCGATGACGACTCAGATCTCCATGTGAACGATTTCTTTAATAAGATTAAATGTTAAAGCAAAATTTGGCTTTCCCTCAGTGAATCTTTTGTTGCCTTATTTACTGTGTATGATATGACCCTTCAATGTGCTGGACAATTAGTTCTTATCTTCAATCTTCTCACTATTTGTCATGAGTTGGGTTGTCACGTCACGCGCTTGTATTAAGTGTCTATTAGCGACTTTACGTGAAGTTATGGTACGAAATTACGCTCCATATAAACACATTTTAATACTGTATATAAATTTGGTGCACGTTTATGTAACCAAAGTGTACATAAATATTCAGGTTTTAATATAATATATAGATTATTGTATCAATAACTTTAATTAGAATACATATGATTACACCCAAAAATATATATATATATATAAATTCATAATATTTACTTATATATATAGATTAATTTTTAATTTTTAATTTAATCTATTTTAGTTCTTATTGATTTAATAAATTTACAAAGAAGTTTTACCGTTAGTTTTTTCGATATGTGTCAATACTTTAAAGAGTAAAACGGATTAAATAAAAATATTAAGAATTAATTCGTATATATAAGTAAACATTATGAATTATTTTATATTTATGTAAATCAATTACATATTAACACGTGTTTACAATAACGAAAAATTTAATAAAGTTTAACGAAAATATTTATTTGATATAATTTGAAAATATTGAGAGTTAAAATAAATTAGATGAAAGATTAAGGATTAATTTATAAAAACGTAAAATATTAAAAATTTGTTTATACCCTTTTTAAAAAAAAAAAAAACATAAAAATACATATACAGTCAACAACTTTTCACATACGTAATTTAACAATAACAATTGGGGGAAGCTTTCACTCGGAGCCATCCAATGATTCATTGACACCCTGTGTGCAGCTGTTGTTTGATGCGTACGCTGTCCATTGTCCACATCCTGTACAGAGGAAAAATATATACTAACATTAATTAAGTCAACATTAAGGTGGTGGCTTACAGGCTAAAATTTGGAAAGAGAAAATAACAAATGTGGAACAAGACCTGATCTTTTCTAAATATGGTTTTCTGTGGACAGTATTTCCGGACGCATTCATTATGCTTATCCAGGTTTAGTATTTGTCTGTCCTGTGAATGTTTCATCTTGATTATAACGTGAATTACGTTGTTTAAACAGGTTGTATAGTTTAAAAACTCATTTTTTTTAATATTTCTCATCTGGTTTAGGTTTAATTTACACTTGTGTATCTTTACTCGTGATATGAATGCCTAAATATTATGTGAATTATTGTATAAAATGTTAGATATTTAGTTTCTCATATTAAAATTTTTTTTTTCCAAATTTTAAATTATAAAAAAATTCAATAAATGTATATATTCCATTAAACTTTTTTCCTTTTTAAAAAGGATTAATCTGGTGATTCAAGCTATAGGTGAAACAGGTTATTCACATTCATGTGGTAACTTTTCCATCCATTATAGGGGCAGTATGATAGGAATTTTTGCCAATCAAAACGTGGGAAATGTACACAAAATTGTAAGATCATATAAGAACGTGTACAAGACAGTGATTTTTTTTTTTTTATGTTTTTTTAATTATAGGAAGAGAGCTTCTCATGTATGTATAAAATAGGACAGGTGGTTGAGGGTGGTTCAGGGGATAAGCTAAGATTGTCGGTTGCTTTCGGCAAATTTGTCGATATGAAATGAATCAATGGGCGTGGCCTCCTACCGTTTACTTAAAAATTAAAATTGAACGGTGGTTGTGTCTACTTCTGAGAACCAGGCCCAGCTATGGATTATGATTGACCAAACACATCATGGGTTCGGCTTTGGAATGTTTTAGAATTTTGATGCAATGTCCTGCAATCCTTATCAAACTAAAAGTTTACCTTTACCTAAACTAGACGAGAATAATATATATGTATATACATACATATATATACATATATATACTAGTAATCGAGAATCTGTCTTTGTGTATAAAAATTAAATAAAATGGTATTAAAAAAAAAAAAAAAAACTTTTTACAGTAACATCCTCTCATGCCATTAAATAATTGTTCAAGTTTTATTCTATTAAGAAAATAATCTCAAGCGCTGTAAGTTCGAGTGGAATAATATGGTGAATGATCTTGAAAACCACAGCATTCAACCAACTCCCACTTGGAAGTAATAACACGTCTGCAATTCGATGAACAATAATACCATCGAAAGGAACAAAAGAAGAGAAACTATAAGAGATTATATGAGCTATATTAAAAAATATTTAAAAAAAAAAAATAATATGAGAAAGTGAAATTGAAATATGAAATACGTATGTAGAGGCACCCAAACCTACTAATGGCGGACAACAAAATTTGTGAAATAATCTCATGCTATCCCACTGTCAAGCAAAATAACAACCGATGTCAATATTCACTGAAAAAATAAAATAAAGACCAATTTGTTATTGAAATAATAGTAGAAAACAAATTCTCATGAAAACTAAACCTACAAATAATATATCAACAACCCCTCGTATTATATATAGTATCCAACAGCAGTAGTCTGTATATTTTGCATACATATGCAATAACATAACTTCCTATAAATTTGGAAATGAATCTATCTTCATTTACTTTCTTTAATTATAAATCCACAACAAAGAATCCTATAAATTAAATTTTATGAATATCTCTAAGATAGCAAACAAACATAGAAAATCCTAAAAAACTCATTTAAAATTTAAAAAAAAAAACAAACACTAATGGAATCTATGCGATCAAAGCACAAACCTATTCACTCGCCTTCCCAAGACAAGCTCCTTGACATATAATATCCTAAAAAGGTTGTTTTAACTATGACGATGTTCAGCGATTCATTCAAGGTCTCAGGTGCATTTACTTGAACCAACTTAACACAAACTTCCTTAATATATATACTTGGATATCATCACGTACAACCTCCAACTTGGTGCGACAACATTACTTTAAGCAAAAACCTTTTCTAAGATCTATCGGCCTAACAAAACTCGAAATCAACTTCCCTCTCGGTGCTCATTCAAGCTAGATATTATAAATTGACTTATTTTCCTTAAAATTCTGTCTAATCTCTCCACCTAACTTATAATTGGCTTTGCATTAAAAAAAAAAAAAAAAAAAAACCACCTACATTGAACCTTTTATCCAAGATGCTATTTTAGCCTTACCCTTTAACATTCTCATAGCTTGATTTCTTTAAATATTATCCTTCAAAGTTGTCTATATTCTCTATCAAGATCCATATTTCCTCTCCTAGGTTCATATATCTATTGTTTTTCTTTTACCCAGATAACAGAGCTCCTTTTCCCATCATTCATTTTAGATTCTAGTTGTAATGCTCTAAGATCCTAAATGGACGCTATAACACATCACATATCTCAACCAGTCTGAAAAATGTAAGGCTTCCTAAATCTACAATCGAAACATAAAGAATTACATTACACAATATATAAATATTCATAAAGGAGTGAGAAACTGTATCTACTCAAAAACTCATATAAACTTACAACATCCAAAAGTTCAAAAGCGTCTCAACTTACAACCAAAATATAAAATATGTCAAATAACTAAAATCTTCAGATATCGAAAGGAGTCCATCTCTTCAAAATACAAAATCTCCAACAAAACATAAACCATCAGTAACTTAAATATTTCCTTATCTAGTCATTATAGAAATATAAATACTCGACTCCATTCTTTTCTTGGATGTCATCGACAAATGTCTCCTCATAAATAAGAAAGTTCTTAGATTCAGCACTTGAAAGAGAAAAGAATGAGTCGAGGCTTAGTATGAGTATACAATCACATACATATGTAAGACTGATCATTCATATATAGATATGTAATCAATAGTCTAATTATCTCAATTTAGGCCCACAGAACAACAAAAGGGTATTTAAACCCCGCTACACTTAATCTTTGCCTACATACATAGGTAGATATAATTATACGTTTTCCTTTAAGTCCTTTATGCCCAGAAACCAGAGTTTAGAACTTAATATTCTAACTGCATCGTCGCATATAAAAGTCCACTAGAGAAACCTCGCATATGATTAGCAATTGGCCCCTTTAGAGATCTACCACTACAGGCCTCTAGAGCAAGCAAGTTAAGCACAATTAACATCCAAGATCAATTAGGTCTAATATATGTTAGTCCGGTTAAAACATTTATAACCTAGCAATCAAGAGCACGCAACCAACACCACGTACCTGGAATCGCTCCAATATCAAATACAATACTTTGGTCTCAAACCCGAACAAAAGTCAAACCTCAACAAAGGAAGTTAAATACCACGAATCTAAAAGAAAACAAGTAGCATGTTAACCTTCCATTTTAAGATTAAGACCTACCTAAGAGTTCTCTAAAAGTTTATGATCTATTCAATTAAAGTACCAAAAGAAATCATTAAGTCAAACAATAGTAACATAATATGATTAAGCTAAAAAGTGACACAACTATATATATAAGATCACTTTTTATAAAACTCGTAAAGTACATAACGTATATATAATGTATATATATATATATAAAAGAAGGTATAAATAGAACACTTAACTAGGATATCAAATAATATAAGTTATGGAATCGATAAAGTAAATAAGTAATACGTACTTATTGAAAAAATAATATTATAAGTAAGAACTCGTAAGGAAAGATAAAGGAATCGTCAATAAATAAAATGGACATACTACATAATATATGATATGCCAAAAATATGCGTGGTACTAATGTGATAAGGTAATTAGATTATGAAAATATTGATAATAATAATATTAAATTGTAATAATAATACAAGGAATTTGTGGTCTACTAAATTGACATTAGGAATGTACGTAAAATAAAATCATTAACATACTGTATAAATAGCCAGAAACTTAGCCCTAATGTATGTATATATATCTATAACTAATATTTCAAGATACGATAACATATATTTAATAATAGTGGTAATCTTTATGTAAGATAATTCTATATAACAAGATTAACGAATGATTTATTAATATTAAACAGATACTACAATTACCTAAATCAACACTAAAAACAAAAATAATAATAAAATAATACAGTAAAAGTACTGTATCAAATATTACTTGGAATGGCTCGCAAAAGCAATTGAGATGAAAACACCGAATGACAACGAACGAGAATCTATCATAAACAATAACATAAAAAAAATTATAATATGTAAAATTATATACTGAAATAATTAATTATTAATAGTTAACAACTAAATTGGAACGTGAGATATGGAGTTAAATTTGTCTAACTGTAAGTCTAACTAAAGGAACTTGGATGTTGCTAAAACTTCAAATAGGAGAAAAAAAAAAAACGATCCTCAATTGAGGCTCACGTTGCAGAATGGACAGGGACAGTGAAATTTCCAAAATAAAGAGGAAAATGATGCAATTAGCCAAGAAGAACTAACAAACAAGTCAGGGAAATGGGAATTGAAGAGGAAAAGTAAAAAAAAAAAAGGATAAGTGACTTTGGAATTTGCATGAGACTGAGGGAATGAGGATGGGACCAAGTGTTGACGATGGGAAAAGGGATTAATGAAGAGAGGGATATGGAGGTAGCAGCAAGGATGGGGGCACAGTCAGTTAATGAGGGGAAGGGAGAGACGAGATAGACAGAATTTGCAGGTGGGTAAAGTCTGGCGATGATGATGAGAGAGAGAAGGGAAGTGGAGAGAGAGATAGAGGTCAGGTGAGAAAGCGACAGAACAAGAGAGACGAGAGAGAGCAAAAAAAATTGTGGCTATATGTGTTTAGGATAAAGTTTTTAAGGTAGATTCTAAAATATATAGCGTAGTACTTAAAAAAGAAAAAAAATGAGATTAATTAAAATAAATATATATATTGTAATTAGAGTAATAATCCTTCTAAAAAATATTATAACGTAAAGCATTAATAAAATTGTTATAGTTTATACGTGAAATATAAAATTGAATGTATTTAATACATACGTGAAATAAGGATCTTAAAAATAATTAAATTGAGAACTTAATTTCGATTATTAAGATGCTAACTTAAAGAGTTTAAGATTTAAATAAAATACGAACTAATTAGAGTGTTTCACAAGTCCAATATAATGAATTGTTCATGCCTTTTTATAGGTTTATTTTATCTGTCTCTTATCACTTACCTCTAATCAGTTTGTCAGCTTACAGTAACTGTTGTACTAATCTTCGTAAAACATAAATTTTTTTCCTTATGTAGTTATGGAGAGGAAAAGAAGAATCTACATTGAGAGGAGGGAAGCTGTGAGGAAGGGAAGAAAAAGAAAGAGAAGAAAATGAGAGATAGATGGAACGTGAGTTTAAGCAAAGGCAGGGACTTTAGATTAGCCAATTATTATTATTATAATTCCCTAAGTTAAATAATTTTTACGACGGTTTGAAGAATATTAGAAAACTACCAATATTTAGAAAAATAAGGTTTATAAAAGTTAAATTAAAAACCTCTATTATAAAAGTTAAATAATTATACTAATATTATGGTACAAAACAAAATAAATTAGAGTATGGATTTGGAGTATTTCAGTTGAACTTTGGAGAGTTTATTGAAGGTCCAATTTGTTTGGAAGAAGGTTTGCAAAAAGTTGAAATTAATTTTGATTCTGTTGTAGGAAAAAATTGTAGTGGTAACGTTGTTAATACGAATCATTTACTGTAAATCCCGATTTCATAATGTTCTAATAACGGCATGTGGGGAAAAATTATCCCACTTGTTGAAGTATAGAATTAAATTTGTTCCAAGGAAAATCAACGTGGTAGCACTGGATTAATGGGTAAGATTGCAAAAGGGTGGAAGACGAAGAATTGTTATTTTTTGTTACCACCGGTGTTTTTATTACATCTTTTAAGAAAAAGACATGTGTGATTTTTGTTTGTACAAGTGTAGACTCGTTTTGAACCTCTCTCTTGTGTTCTTTTTCCATTAGTTTATGTTTCCAATATCAGTGAGAAAGGATTTGATAATTACGATATATCACGTAAAAATATACATAATATATAATTATTGATCGAATATAAACATATAGATTGATAGTAGATGATTATTTAAAAAATAACTATATATTTTATTATGTATATAAATATAATTAGTAATTACATACTATTTATACTTACATATAGCATCTACTATCTATTTAATCTTTTTTTTTTTTTTCAAATATCAGTATCCTAATCCAAATGGAGAGAGAGAGATAAATTACTTTCTAGCATACGTTGGATTAATTGATTTATGGGCATATCTAATTTCAGTAAATAATATAGTAAAGGATAAAATAAAAACCGTTGATAATTTTATTTTAATAAATCACACTTATCAATAATAAAAAATATATATATATTGATAATTTTTATTTTATTATTTATAGTATGATATAGTAAAATCGGGTATAATTTAGTACGAGGTTATTATAACAAAGCTTGATTTCTGACGGTAAAATTCATGCGCTAATAATTGGGATACACCTCTCGATGCCTTTTTTGTATTTCATTATATAATATTAATATCCATGAGAGAGAGAGAGACAGAGAGAGACAGAGAGACAGCGCTAGAAATGCACGATGTGCATGAGAAATATAAAAGTGGAGGAAGTCCCGGGAGTCAAGCGGTGAATTGCAAAGAAACATGTGATTTGGAGCTCGTGAAATTAGGAAATGTTGAGGTGGCGATCAAATCCTCCCTCCCTTTCATATAATTTCAACTCATCATGCACAATATCCGCTCCTACTCCCAAAGAATATTCCTAGAAACAAGTATATTTTCTTCGTTTTATATTCATTTGTACTACCAACACCATATATTCTGTTCCACATTTAAAATAAAACTAGAAAAAAATCTGTCCAGATGTAATATCTCCCCAAGATGAGACATCAAGCTAATAAAAGGGGTCTATTTTGTTTTTTTTTTTCATCTTTTTGGTAGCTTTTTAACATATATTCGAATCTCACATTTTATAAGAATAATACACAAGACAAAAAAAGATAGAAATATAATTACACATATATCTTCACTCTAAAAATTAAATATCTACTAAATCCCTATAAATTCTAATTTATCAACCTTTATTTTATATCATTTCACAATGTATAAAATATATATTATAAAATCTTTTTTTCTTAAATATGTGAGTGTGAGCTCTTATTTCTCAAAATTTTTATATTCCAATCACCACTTTAATATTATAATTATCAAACAGAAATAGACAAGATATAAATAAAATAGTTTTCTAAATGTCAAATTTCAAACAAATATAAATAAAATACATATAAAATACAAACAAAAAAAATAATTCAAACAAGACCTAAATTATCTCTATTTCATATCATTTCTAAACTATGTGTCTAACTAGCTAGTTTAGACCGAAACTGGCAATGTATACATAATCAATCGTTAAACCAAACCGTTTGAAGTTACAATGTATTTCGATCAGGGATAAATATAATGAAAGTCCTATATGGTTATGCTAAAATTAAATTAAATTAAATCAATCACTTAAAAACCATGTGTTCATACTAAAATTCAACTCGATACAAAATTAAACTCAATCGGCCTTTTGATTCCCAACGTAACAAATTCTAGAAAAAGTGCCAGTTCAACAATATGATGAAATAATTATGGTTAAACTAATATATATACAGATTTATAATGATTTTACATTTTATTAAAGTTTAGATGTGCATGATTCCTGCATATAATATAAATTCTTGAGATGGGTGTTTCTTCTTTTCTTTTCTTTTTTCAAACTATGTTACAACTGTGGGGAAGAAGATTCCGATCATGATCTATTTTAATGGGATATTAGGTAGACTATAATGACGTTGGGATAATGAGTAAGTTTATTCGAAAGTAAAATGATATGTGTTATTATATGCTTTGAATTATAATCTGTATCTTGCAAATGCTTCTAGTCCCAGATTTCTCACTACGGGTTATAGAGCCGGCACTGTATGCCTACGAAATTACAACTATTGGAAAACTTAGGAGAATGATCTGGTTAGGTTAAAATTTGATATCCAACTATTCGCATTTTTTACGGTGGTACTAGCCTAAAATATATAGATTATTAAGTTTATTTAGATAGTAAATTTAAAGCTTTTAAAAAATGAGAAAAGTCCAATCCGTGCAAATACATAGTATTCATTTTTACCATTTTTAATTTCTCATAACTACGTATAACTTTTTCAGACAAGATCTTATTTTGGCATACTATATGTTATATATATTTATATACTTATAGTAGGAAATGAAAAAAAGAATGTATCTATAATTGCCATGGCTCAGTAAAAGATTAAATTGCCCACTATTTGAAATCATAGTGCAGTTTAAAGACTATTCTTCTGAACTTAAATATAAAATAAAATGTATTAAGTCGCAAAACGATTAGCATTAATCCACTTATGTATTTGAATCTCCAGTTATGGCAATATGAATACTTTTTTCTTTTTTTTCTTTTTTTTTTTTTTGGGCCTTTGAGATATGTATATAGGCTAGGCTTGCAACGAATTTTCTGATAGCTAAAATTTTGGTCGTAAAGAATCATCTTTTGAAATCACGCGTTCTAATTTCTAACCGCAGCCTCTTTTTTGTTTTTTGTCTTTTTTTTTTTTTTTTGTATTCAGAGTATACTCGCTTCACAAATGGAAAACTAGTACTACTGGCTCTGCCCACAGATATAAAATTATATTTGGTTATTTCTTATGAGCATTCATTTATATGATTTAAATTTTAAAATATAGTATGCATCTTAAGCATCTAATTCAATCAAGTTTACAAAAATCAAATATTGATGTAAAAGTTACGTTGAACTAAAACCCAATCCTCTAAATATAAGGATGATTAAGTATTATGATTGATGCCATTAGTAACAATTACACAATTTAACAAAAAGTCGAAAAATTAAGATACCATTCATCAAATGTTGAAGACATAGATATTATAATGATAAGATATAAGTTTTGAGATGGTTCTTAGGTATTATAAAGTAAATTCTGGATTTAAAATATAGGAACTGAAATTTAAAAATTAAAAAAAAAAAAAAGAAGGGGGGAAAGAAAAAAAAAAAAGAAAGAAAGAAAGAAAGAAAGAAACATCAGAAATGTAAATCTTCCGGCATATTTTTCCGTTATTTATTTTCCGGTACAGTACACATTTTGCAGTGCACATTGAGTGTGAAATAGCATCTTGAAAAGAACTCTTACTCGCCATTAATTTTGTATCCCCTGCATGTGAGTGGACTTTATGAACAGTGCAAATTAGCGACCTCGATTAGAATAAATTAAATGGGAAAAATAAAAGGGAAACTGGAAACCAAGTTTTTGAAAATTCATATTCGTCCCAAAGCATTATCTCACTAACGGTCTCACACACACACTCTTGTACAAGTTGAGTTTTTTCCTAAACGTGAAAAACATTAATACAGGGACGAGCTTTCCTTCACCAACTACATATTTCAGAACAAAATGCTTCACAATTCACTCTTCCCCAAGCTATTACACTCTTTACTTTCACTTACTACCAAAAATCATGGACAAATGTAAAAGCTCCCCGTTGAAACCCTGGAAGAAAGGCCCTGCCAGAGGCAAAGGTGGTCCCCTAAATGCTTTCTGTTCTTATAGAGGTGTGAGGCAGAGGACATGGGGCAAATGGGTTGCCGAAATTAGGGAGCCCAAAAAGAGAACCCGACTCTGGTTGGGTTCTTTCCCAACAGCTGAAGAAGCTGCCATGGCTTATGATGAGGCTGCTCGGCGATTGTATGGTCCTGATGCTTACCTGAATTTACCCCACCTTCAAGCCCATCCCAACAGGTCGTCCCATCATAAATTCAAGTGGTTTCCTATTCCTTCCAACAACTCTTCTTGTGGTTTGTTGAACCTGAACCTGAACCTGAATACACAGCCTAATGTTCGTTTCATTCATCAGAGGCTCCAGGAACTCCAGAAAAATAGAGTCCTCAGCACCCTCCCCGCATATTCTAATACTACTAAAAAGAAGAAAGCTCTTCAGAAGGCGGCAACACCACCTGTGGAGTACAGCGAATGCAAGGAGACAGAAATCGATGCTTCATCTAAGAAAACTATGTGCCTG
Source organism: Lumnitzera littorea (assembly GCA_024138015.1). Classification (NCBI taxonomy): domain Eukaryota; kingdom Viridiplantae; phylum Streptophyta; class Magnoliopsida; order Myrtales; family Combretaceae; genus Lumnitzera; species Lumnitzera littorea. Next base: position 942,026 of record JAMXBB010000003.1, read on the forward strand.
GAGGAAGAAAAACGGCAGATTGATCTCAATGAGTTTCTTCAGCAACTGGGCATTCTAGAGAAACATGAACAACCGGGGCCGGACAATATTGATGCCACTGAGAGCAGCGCACAACCAGGGTCTTTTCAGAATGATTTGGCGCAGCTTTCCACCTTGGATGACAAGAGCTTCAATTGGGAGTCACTTCTTGATATGTATGGATTCACAAGCAGGCAGGAAGCAGAAAGCAGTGGTTCCCAGTTTTATGACTTTACAGAGGATACGACGCAGTCTGCCACGATCTGGACCATCTAAGGGCTAATTGTGACGCGTTATGCATGTACAGTCGCATAGACCCCTTGTCTGTCACTAAGGTTATCCTTTGTATGATCATTTGGTAGGGGTGTGAGCTCCATGCTTCATAGACATAGATCGAGGGCACAAAAACATTCAGTTCAGAGATAGAGACAGAAAACAGAGACACAGAAAGATCCATTTTCTTTAGATGCATATTAAGTTTTATAGATTAAAAAGAAATATAGGAAAAAATATATATATGTTATTTTAATACCTAATCTACATCCATGTGAAATACGATAATAAAAAATTATAAAATTACCTCTTCTTATGATGAAAATATCGTCTCCTTCTCTTGAGGGATAGAGTTTGATTGTGATTTGAATATTGATTTGCTTTTTTTAAATGTGTTCATCACGAAAACTCCAAATATAGTCTTTCTAGCAATATTTATACACATATTAACAAAAAAAAATTCTAAACCTTTATACTGTTACATAACTTAGATTAGAATTAGAATTAGAATTCTTAGAAGCAAAATATCATATTCCCTTTCTTACCTTTTTTTGTTGGTGTATTTCTAAATAAAAAATTATAGAACTCCTTTATCTATCCTTATCCTTTTTAAAACACTACATTACATTAACTAAAATTGATGAAAAACCCGTTTCACTCTATGAACCTTTCAATTGCCACAACATTTCTATTGCATAATAATTAAACATGGAATTAATGGCAACCAACCTTCAACTGCCACTACCTTTCAACTGCATAATAATTAAATATGAAATTAACAAATTTCATACACTTTTACACGAAAAAGCAAAAATAGAAAAACAAATAGCCATTCAAAGGGTAATTGATCACAAATATATTCTATATAGAAAAATAAATGCTAATATAGTTTACTTTCTGATTATTATTTTAGACCAATTTATTCTAGCTTTGAAATATTGACATTATTTCAGTATCCACTAAAATTACCGATCAATTATTTTGTTTCATTAATCGTGCTATACGGTACGATCCTCTAAATTTCTATACACAAAGATAGTATTGCCTTAACCATTAGCTTATAAATTACTATTATCTTAATCAAACGGCCCTTGATATCATGTGATCATCACTTGATGGAAGGAATCGACTCCAAAGTATAAGCAACTCTTTTTTAGCTTGACTAATGGTGATTCCAATTCTTATTCCTTAGAAGTTGGAGCCCATCCTGACAATTGTATTTGAGTCCATTCACTTCTCACTCCATAGTATAAGTGATATTTGATATCCGATTACCGGTGGAGAGATCGTAAACTACAACTTACACTCTTTCTTGTGTGTAATGAATCATATCGAGCGAAGAACACTACCTTATTGTCGTATCAACGCGATCATGGAAAGGGGCATTCTCTAACTTATTAAGAAAGCGCTAAAAGTATAACTCTTCAATCATAATAAGTATAATCAATTGTTTTGTTTCATTAATCGTGCTATAGGGTAAGACCCTCTAAATTTCTATACACAAAAGTAGTGTTGCCATGGCCATTAGCTTATAAATTACTATTATCTTAACCAAGCGGCCCTTAATATCAATTCCCTAATCTAAAAGAGTGATAAATTCTATTTTGACTCATCACTATTCTCCTTCTATTTCATGTTGTATCCAATAACCATGTCAATTACAATATATATAAAGAGTACATCCAATAGCATCAAAGCACAGCATTTTATATATAGGATATATAAAGGTTACAAGTTTATGAATCATTTACATTAGTTTATATAAAAGAGGAATCAATTACGTTAAAACATGTAATGTCTTTTATTAGTGGATTGTGTCCGGTATATTCACTTAACTTAAGGTAATTACTTATATAACTAGAATATCTTTCCGTTGGTCTATTGAGAATAACCTTAGTTGTACGATATGCTAGTCTAAATATCTATATCTCCTCTATATATTTATCTAACCAAGAACAACTTTTAAATAATATAATATCATGGAATCCCACTGATGATACATCTTTATTATAATTCCTTACATACTCTAATTATCTATTAGACTTTATTATAAAATAAATACAAGTATAAAAATATATAAATATAATAAATACTTACCTTTTATAAATAATATTCATAAATATATTAAAAATGTCTTAATATACTGTACACAAATTACGACACTCCTACTTACACTATTGCTAAGTATTATAGACTCTAAGTCCTGGGCCCTTTACATGGGTCTCACATTTTTGTCAAGGTAAGGTTTTTATGAGTAAATTAACAATATTTTTATGTGTTGCTACTCTATGAATCAATGCATCACTCCTCTGAACTATCTCTCTAAAGATGTGAAACTTTTAAAGCACATGTTTAGACCTGTAGTGAGACCTTAGTTCCTTAACCTGAGTTATAACTACGTTGTAATCACAATGCCGTGTAATAAGATCTACAATGCATAGAACCACCTTTAGAAGCTGTAATGTACTCGAACTTTGCTATGAAATATGCCACTATCTCTTGTTTGGAACTTCTCTAACAAATAACTCTACGATTTAAGAAAAACACGTAACCTTACTACGATTTTAGATTATCCTATTTTGTCTGGAAATTAGTGTTAGTATATCCTTTAATAGCTATATCCTTTAATAGTTAGTTTCCCGTCTCTTCCATAAACCAAGAACAAATCCTTTGTTCTCCTCAAATACTTGAAATGGTCTTAACAATAGCCTAGTGACCCTTACTTGGGTTAACTCGATATTTACGCACCAAGGTTACAACATAAGCAATATCTAGCCACATACATATCATGGAAAACATTATAGACTCAATTGCCAAGGCATATGGTACTCTGCCCATTTATCCTTCTTTGCTTGTGTTTTTAGACACATTGCTTTGGAAAGATATATACTATGTAACATAAGTAAAAATATTCTGTTGGAATTTTGCATGTTAAATCTATTTAATACTTAATTAATGTACGTGCTTTAACTTAGTCCAAGCAACCTCCTAGACTTATCTTAATATATCTTAATTCCTAAGATATAGGTTGCTTCTCATAGGTCTTTCATGAAGAAACACCTACCTAACCAAGCCTTAGTAGATTCCAGGATAAATATATCATTTCTAATTAGAAAAGTATCATTAACATATAAAACTACGAGCTTCTTGTCAACATAAGGTTCTTCTAGATTCTGAAGATAGCCAAATTCTTTGACTATCTCATTGAATCTCAAGTTCTAGTTTCGAGAAGCTTGATTCAGTCCATAAATGGTCCTCTTCAACTTACAGACTTTATTGGCATTCTTAGGTGCTACAAAATTAAAAGGTTCTACCATGTACACTTGCTCCTTTAACTTTCCATTTAGAAAAACTATTTTAACATCTATTTATCAAATCTCATAATCATTGTAAAGTGCTATCATAAGAAAAATTCGAATGGACTTAAGCATTATTATTGGCGAAAAAGTTTTATCATAATCAATTCCATGATGCTAAGTAAAACCTTTCACTACTGGCTTAACTTTATAGGTACTTACATTCCCATCCATGTCAATCTTTTTTTTAAAGACCCACTTGTTCTTTATAGGTTTTACCCCAATTGGTTGATCTACCAAATCCCATAATTGGTTGGTATACATGAAGTCCATCTCCAACCTCATGGCTTCTAACCATCTCTCAAAGTTTGGTGAATAATTGTTTCATCATAGGTCAACAATTTGTCATTCTCAACAAGTAGTACATTTTCTTGATGTGTCATAAGTAGATTTAACCTTTTAAGTTCTCGACGTACTCTTGTTGACCTACGTGATTTTTGCTTTTGAAGAGCAATCTTTGATTGTGGCACCACCGGAACTTGTTGAGTTTGTTCCACATCCAATTGCTCATGATCCAACTCATTTATGGAATATTAAATTTCTTTACTATCTACTATACTCTCACTACTTCTTTAGAGATAAACTCTCTCTCTAAGAGCATAGCATATTGAGCAATAAACACTTTATGCTCACTTAGAAGGTAAAAAGTAGTATCCCTTAATTTCTTTGAGATATTTTCTAAATGTATATTTAATAGATTTTACTGCAAACTTATTAAAGAATCCACTTTTCATGTAAGCATCACTATCCTAAACTTTAAGATAAGACAAATTAGGTATCTTCACAAACCATAATTCATATGTTGTCTTATCCATTGCCTTAGTTGGAACACAATTAAGTATATATGTTGTTGTTTCCAAAACATAACCCCAAAAGGTTAAAGGAAGACTCGTACGACTCATCATTGAACTAACCATATCCATTAGAGTGTAATTCCTCCTTTCTAAAGCACCACTCCACTCTGATGTTCCGAAAGGTATAAATTGTGAAATAATTCCATACTCCTTCAAGCAGTTAATGAACTCTTGGTTAAGATATTCTCTACCTCTATTACTACAAAGTGTTTTTATGTTCTTGTCAAGTTTATTTTCTACTTTACTTTCTTTGAATTTCTCAAAAGTTTCTGACTTATGCCTCATCTAGTAGATATATCCATATCTACTCAAATCATCAATAAAAGATACAAAGTAAGAAAATTCACCTTTGGCTTAAGTTGATAATAGCCTACACACATCACTATGTATGAGCTCTAACAACTCTTTTGCCCTTTCACCTTTCTTATTAAAAGTTTCTTAGCCATTTTTCCTTGTAAACATGCTTTGTAAGTATTTATGGATTCAAAATCAAATGAATCCATATACCTTTCAGAATGAAGTTAACTAAGGGTTTCTTGTTCACATAGCCAAGCTTACAATGTCATAAATAAGTTAGATATGGATCATGTGGTTTTTGTTTCATAGTCTCAATGCAATGAACAAGTTTAGTAACGTTAAAAATATAGAGATCGTTAATTATTGTTTCATCACCATAAAACATTTCATTCATATAAACTTAACAACTTTTGTTCTTAAACTCCAAAACAAACCCTTTGGTATCCAAACATGATACCAAAATAATGTTTTTAGTGAAACTAGAAACATAATAACAATTCTCTAATTCTAATATAAGTCTACTAGGCAAAGAAATGGTATAGGTTCCTATAGCCAAAGTAGTGACTGTCACGCCCCGAAGCGGCAGAGTCGCAACAGCCCCGTCGAGTAAACCATCCTAAAATAGAAGTTGGCCTTACAATCGCTATCTTAGACTTGATCTACACAAGGCGTCCACAACTAACTCGCTTTGAAGTAAACAGTTTGTAATTTAAAGAAATCATTTATCTAAGAAAGTGAGGAAATATATATATTCACTATAATTCAGTTATTACAATTAAGGTTTATAATATTTCTCCATAATATATTTCCTAGTTATTACATTATTCAAAAATGAAAAATAATTCTAAAATAAAAACTTAGACCTTAAAAATATATGTTTGTTCTTCAAATGTTTTTCCTCACTCCCTAGGATCCAGTAGTTGCTAGCTTCGGTGTAGTTATATGCCACTTCTTAGTCAACACCTACACAACGTCTATAGAGATGTGAGCAACCACAGCTCAGTAAGTTAGGATGGAGGACTTAAAACTATACCATAAACATAACAAGGTTTTCAATCAACTTATTAGGTGCAATGCATGTACAAGCAAATGCTATCGTACGACATTGTCTGGCCCGTCGTGAGATTAGAGAAATTGCACCCGCTCCAATCCGGGTTGAGGAGTTGCCATTAATGCAACAGCTCACGACCAAACCTAGGCTTGTGCAATGGAGACCTCGCTCCTCCCACGACTACCTTCGAACCACTGATTTCACCCTCGCCGCCACCTCCTCACCTGTCACTTAGTTCGACTGAGGATGAAGAAGGGACCATTATGCAATCCTGTGCTATCCCTTTCGAAAGGATCGGTATTTGGCCGGAGAATCGTAAGTTCCCCTAACGGGTTACCATACATGTTTGATTATGATTACTGGTCGTATATTTGATTAAGTCCAGTTTAGGGTGATCAATCATTTCATACAAATCATATAATACATGCTAGAGCAACAAACAGAATCATAGCATCACCCATAATCAAGCACATGCACACATCCAATTATCTAACAAGCACAACCAAGCATAATCTTAAGCCTCTAAAATACAACATCGTATTAATCCCAACTTACCTCGACTCCTCACTCGCTCACTCGAGGTCCGATTTGCTCAGGCCATCGCTAATCATCCCTATAACACAAACGTAGTTTCAGTTTTTCATATAACTATTATAGGTTCATTTTATTCTATAACGTTTGTTGTTATGTTTTTTTTAGGGCTTAATATGCTTAACTATCTAAGTCTTAAGTCTTTTACAATTATTCTAGGTTTGGGGTCAAGTTCGGGTTCGGTTTTCGTATCGATTTCTAAATTAAGTTCTAGTTCGATTTCTAAGTATTGTTTTATACTAGAAATTCGTTTCAACTCATAATGTGAAATTAATCACATTACTTCCCGATCTCTTAAATATCATCATTATCTCTAGTCAGTATTTTATTTCACCGATACACTTAAATCCACATTAGTGTACCGAATTTACTCCTGATGTGAGAAATTTTTACATTTTTCACCTAATTCAATAAATTTAAGTTTCCTATTAGATTTATTGTACATTTTTATTATTATCATAATATCAATTTTTATTATAATATTTTCTATTTATTATATTTCCAATAATTATATATTATGTATTATTATCTATTATGTATATAATATACTTCTAATATTTTTATCACTCTAATTATCATCTCTAAACATCAATTATCATTTCAAAATGTCTAAATTCCACTTAAATCAGATTTTACATCTAATTACCCTAATTTACAAAATTAACTTAAAATGTATTATTTTCCCATATTACTTATTTACTACATAATTAACCTAATAATTACATCTGACACCCTAAATACTACAAGTATCATACTCCATCAGATTTCAACATCCTAAAACATATAATTATTCACTAAATCAGTAATTAATCATTTAATTACTTAATTAACTCTAAACTACCCATTTTATGCCTCATTTTAGGGCCTAAAAATTATCTAAAATTTTTTAAAATTAATTTTTGAAAACGGGCTTCATAGCACTATTCTATATCATCTAAGTAGTCTACACAAAAATTTTGGGTTCAAAACTACACTCCTAAGGTCATTTATTTCTAATCCAAAACATGCTCAGTTTTGTACGATTTCTTAAGGACCCTATATCACGAGACATATTTTCATCAAAATAATATTTTTTATAAAAATTACATACAAAAATATTCTATAATAACAAAATTCATAATTTTCTAAGAATATTTATTATTTTTAACAAAATTACATAAAATCAGGCTAGAAATCGGACTTATCGATCTGGGTGGCTCCGGCCACCGCCGGCCGCCGTGGCTTTGTCGGCCAGTCTAGGCACTGCCACCACCGTGTGGTGGTGGTGGCCGTCCACTCTCAGCTACTCATCTAGTGTAGGTTCCCATTAAAGGCCCTAATTACACAGTTTTTCCTAATTTTTTTCTAACCCAAATTTTTCTCTCAATTTTCGCCTCTCTCTAATTTTCTCTGATTTCTAACTGTCCAAATGAGCTTCTGAATTTTTCTTGCTATTTATAGAGCTTTATGATAATTATCGTGCATTAAATTGGACAAGATAATTGCCTTATCCCTTGATTTTTTGCTTTTGTGTTATCTTAATTTAATTGGCCAATTTTTTTCTTATTTTTCCCAGCTGTCATGACCCAATTCTGGATCATTCCTGATTTTCCCTTAATTAATTATGAATTTTCTTTAAGTATTTAGTATTATTTTAGCACATTTTGCGTATTTTAAGTAATTACGCGTATTTATACCTACATGTAAATTCATATATAGTACAAATAAATATTCCTAAATATTATTTAGGTCATTCTATTACTTTTAGTATATATATGATTTATCTCTAACGATTCGTTAATTATTGGAATGCATTTTCGATAAATAACGAGTTATATATTTAAAATTTGGAATTTTTATAGTCTTTTATTTTATTGCTTATTTTCGTAAATTCAAACTTACGGAGTCATTTTTACTAATATTTCTAGCTTTACTTTATAATTTAGGCTTAATCGAATCTTTTAGCCAATTGAAACCTTGAGGGACTGATTGTGGGACTTACAGCGACTCTTGCTTCATTAGCTAGTCGTAGGTCCATTTCTCCTTAGACAACTTCCTACTCTCATTTAGATCTCGCAAATCTACACAGATGTGAGAACCATATCTTACATCTATGACCCATACAAAAGAAATGGAAAGATTGCATTCGATCATAAAGATCCCTAAGGTGTTACCCTCACTCGAGATCTTCTTCTTGAACTAAATACAATTCCTCTTCCAATGACCCTTCTTGCCACAATGGAAACATATTACTTCCTTCTAATAAAAATTGGGCTTTTGTTCCCCCTTCTTGAGCTTAGATTGCTCACCTCCCTTTACTTGCTTAGCCTTAGAATTGTCAGTTCCTTAATCTATCTCTTTTTGGACTTACCAATAAAGAGAGCCTCTTGAGGCATTTTTGACTTAGACTTCAAGTTCTTTTCAACTGTCCTTAACATAGCAAATACATCCATCAAAGATCTCTCCATTCCATAAGTGAGTATATATCTCTCTTGTAACATGATTAGACCCTATTTTAATAAATCTAAAAATATTCACACAAAATTCATTTGTGCCTAGGCCCATGTCACACCTCAAAGTAGCAGAGTCGTAACAATCCCACCATACAAACCATTCTAAAATCAAAATCAACCCTACAGTCGTTATCTCAGACTTAATTTCAACAAGGCATCCATGATTAACTCGTTTTGAAATAAACAGTTTATAAATTAAATAAGTTATTTACTTAAGAAAGTACGAAAATATGTATATACATTAGATTTCAAATATTACAATTAATATTTGTAAGGTTTTGTTGTCCTATATTTCATAATTAATACATTAATTGAAATGAAATATTCTAAATAAAAGCTAAAACCTTAAAAATATAATTTGTTTTTCAAATATTTTTCCCCACTCCCTAAGATGTAACAATTGCTAGCTTTAAGATAAATATAAGCTGCTTCCATGCTAGCATTTCCAACTACCGCTATAAGCATATAAGCAACTATAGTTCAATAAGTTAGGACGGAGATTCAAAACTATACCACAAACACAAATAAGGATATCAACCAAATTATTAGGTGCAATGCATGTTCAAGCAAATGCCATCGCACGATGTTTTTCAGCCCATCGTGAGATTAGAGAAATTGCACCCACTCTAATCCAAGTTGAAGAGTTGTCATTAATGCAGCAACTCACAACCAAACTTAGGCTTATGCAATGGAGACACTGCTCTTTTCGCGACTACCTTCGAACCATTGATTTCATCATTGCCGTAATTTCCTCACCTATCACTTAGTTCAACTAAAGATGAAGAAAGAACTAATTATACTATCCAGCGCTATTCTTTTCGAAGGAATTGGTATTTAGCCAGAGAATCCTAAGCTTCCCCTAATGGATTGCTATGTAGGGCTGATTTATGGTTACAAGTCATATATTTGTTAAGTCCAGTTTAGGGTAATCAATCATTTCATACAATACAAACTAGAACAACAATAAAATCATAGCATCACTTATAATCAAGCACATGTACACAGCCAACTATCACATAAATACAACTGAATATAATCTCAAGCCTCCAAAATAAAACAACGTATTAATTCTAACTTACCTTGACTCCTCGCTTGCTCACTCGAGGTAAGAGTCATTCAGTTCATCACCAATGATCCCTATAATGCCAACGTTGTTTCAGTTTTCATATAATTGTTATAGGTTTGTTTTATCCTATAACACTTATTATTATCTTTGGTTTAGAGTTTAATATGTCCAATTATCTAAGTTTTCAAATCTTTTACAATTATTCTCGATTTGGGACTAGGTTCTAGTTCAATTTTTATATCGATTTTTAAATTAGATTCTAGTTCAATTTCTAAATACAGTTTTATATACGAGTCCTAGAAATTCGTTTTAACCTATAATGTGAAATTAATCATATTATTTTCAAGTATACTAAATACCATAATTACTCCTAGTCAATATTTTACTCCACTAGGTACACTTAAATCCTTATTAGTGTACCAAATTTACTCCTGATATGAGAAATTTTTACATTTTTTATATAATTATCTAAATTTAATTTTTCTATCAAATTTATTATATATTCCTATTATTTATATAATATCAATTTTTATTCTAATATCTTTTATTTATTATATTTCCAATAATTATATCTTATGTATTATCACCTATTATGTACATAATACACATCTAATATTTCTATCACTCTAATTATCATCTCCCAACATCAATTAACATTTCAAAATGTCTAAATTCATCCCAAATCAGATTTTACACCTAATTACCTTAATTTACAAAATTAACTTAAAATTTACTATTTTTCCCTATTACTTATTTACTACATAATTACCCTAATAATTACATGTAATACCTTAAATACTATAAGTATCAGATTTCATCAGATTTCAATGTCCTAAAACATATAATTATGTACTAAATAAGTAATTATCTATTTAATTACCTAATTAACCCATTTTATGCCTCATTTTAAAGCCTAAAAATTATCTAGAATTTCATTTTTGAAAAAGGGCTTCATATCACTATTCTATATCACTTAAGTAGTCTACACAAAAATTTTGAGTCCAAAATTATACTCTTAAGCCTATTTATTTCTAATTCTAAATATGCTCAATTTTATTCAATTTCTTAAGAACCATATATCACGAGACATATTTTCATCAAAATAATATTTTTCCTAAAAACTAAATACAAAAATATTCCAAAATAACAAGTTTCATAATTTTCCAACTAATTTTGATATTTTTAACAATTTAAGAAAAATCGAGGTAGAAATCGAAACTCACCAGAACTTGTGACTCCAACCACCGTCGATGACCATAGGTGTATCGGCCCATTTGAGAGCTGCCATCATCGTATGGTGGTAATGGCCATTTACTATCAGTTGCTCATCGAGTCTAGATTCTCCTTAGAAGTTCCACCTGCACAGTTTTTTTTGTAATTTTTTGTAAAACCTTAATTTCCTCTCAATTTTGTCTTTCTCTAATTTTCTACAATTCCAGACATCCAAAATGAGCTTCTGAAAAATTTGGGGTATTTATAGAGGTCTTGAGGAATTATTATGCATTAATTTGATTAAATAATTGCCTTATTTTCTTCTAATTTACCTTTTTTGTTATTCTAATTTAATTGGTTGAATTTGTTTCTTCTTTTCCTTAATTACCACAACCCAAATCTGGATCATTCCTAATTTTTTTCTGATTTTTCTTTATTTTTCCTTAATTAATTATGAATTTTCCTTAATTATTTAGCATTATTTTAGCACATTTCACATATTTTAAATAATTACGCGTATTTCTACCTATATTTAAATTCATATATAGTATAAATAAATATTCATAAATATTATTTAGGTCATTATATGATTTTTAGCATATATATAATTTATCTCTAGCAATTCATTAGTTATCGAAATACATTTTACACATTTATGATAAATAAAGAGTAATATACTTAAATTTTGGAATTTTTATATTCTTTTATTTTATTACTTATTTTCCTAAATTCAAACTTACGAGATTATTTTTATTAATATTTCTAACTTTACTTTATAATTTAGGCTCGATCAGATCATTTAACCGATCAAAACCCCAAGTAATTGGTTATGGAGCTTACAGCTCATGATCATGCAAAAGCAAAAAAACTCCATAAATTACATAAACCATATTAACCAATTGATTTAAAATAATTATTATAACCAGATTTATACACTTAGAATACCATGACCAAATTCTCATAAATAAATATTCAAAACTTTTATTTATAAAATTTCTTGATTCATGGATCGAAAAATACTATCGTTTTTCAAATAACAATCTATACTTACAAAAGGTATGGATTTTCATTTCATAAAATGCTATGTATATTGAAAAATAAAAATCCATATATCTCTAGTAAAAAGTTAGCCACTGAATGTAAAACTTACAAAATGGCATTACAAGAACAGATATATAATGCTCCTAATCCAAAAATAAATAAAAAAAAATTATCCCATATTTCATATCAAATCCATAATGTAAACATAACTAAATTAATCCCAACAAAATTATAACAATTATTTTATAAACCAAATCTAAGCCAATATTAACATATGTTTACATGTTACACAAGTTGCTATAATATTATATTAAATTTTATAGATCAAAAAGAACGTAACAAAATATATATATATATATATATATTACTATAAAATCTATCTATGGTCCATATATAACATGTAAAATAAAATTATATGTCAACTAAAGGTTATGGAATCACCTTTTCTTCTAATGAAAATATTGTCTCTTCTTAGAGATTGAGCTTAATTGTAATTTAAATATCAATTTGTTGTTTTCAAATGTGTTCATCATAGGTACACTAAATGTAATTCCTCTAGTAGTATTTACAAACACGTTAAAAAGATTCTAAACTTTTAAATTGTTAGATAACTTGAACTAAAATTAGAATTCTTGGAAGGAAAATGCTATATTCTCTTTATTGCTTTTTTGTTGGTGCATCTCAGAATAGAAAATCATAAAACTCTTTTATTTGTCCTTATCTCTTTTAAAACACAGTATTACATTAACTAAAATTAATAGAAGATACTTTTCATTTCATAAACATTTCAATTGCCACAACTTTTTCAATTGCATAATAATTGAATATGGAATTAATAGCTAACAACTTTTCCATTGTATAACATTTGAATATAGAATTAACAAATTTCATGTACTTTTACACCAAAAAGCAATAATGAAAACAAAGTTGAATATGGAATTAACAATTTTGTGTACTTTTACACCAAAAAGCAATAATAAAAAAATACATAGCCTTTAAAAAGGTACTCGATCGCAAATATATTATATACGGAAAAATAAATGTTAATATAAATTACTTCTAATTTATTATTTCAAACTAATTTATTATAGCTTCAAAATATTGATATTATTTTAATATCCATTGAAATTACTAATCCATTATTTTGTTTCATTAATCATATTATAATATACGATCCTTTAGGTATCTGTACACGAATATAATGCTTATTTAAATACAAACCAAGATAATCATTTAGTAACTAGTATTGGTCATATAATATAATAGAAAAGTTGTAAATGAAAAATCACTTTAAATCAGTTACTCCATAATTAAATTTCTTCATTAGATAATATCTCAATTAAACCATTCTATGTCATATCATCAATGTTTAATCATTTTACTTTATTTTCAATATAAAATAAACTTAATAAAACTTATTATGCCTATGAGCTTACAATTTACTATTATCTTAACCAAGCGATTTTAGATATCAACTCTCTTAGTCTAAATGAGTAATGAATTATATCTTGATTCATTACTATCATCTCTATATTTCATCTTATTCAATAATCATATTATTTATAATCTAAATAAAAACCGCATTCAATAACATCAAAAAACAACATTCCATATATATGACATATGAAACTCACAAGTTTAAAAATAATTTGCGCTCATTTATGTAGAGAAGGAACAAATGACATTAAACATGCAATGTTCTTTATCAATATATCATATCCGATGTACCAGCTTAACTTTGAACACCCATTTGTATAAATCGAATATCTTTCTCTTACTTTAGTGAGAATGATCTTAATTACATAATATATTGATCTAAATATCTCTACCTCTTCTAAATATTTATCCTATCAAGGACAACTTTTAGATAATACAATATCATAAATACTCTAATTATTGATGAAATTTCATTGTAAAATATATATAAATAAAAAAGTATATAAATATAATAAATATTTACTTTTCATAAATAATATTCATAAATATATCAAAAGTATCTTAACACGTTGTGCGCAAATTACAAAAGAGAAGACAGAAACAGAGAACCTATGTCCTTGCATTGATCTTCCATGAAGAATTTTGAAGACCATCAACCAGTTTCTACCTATAAATTCTAACATTTACCTTTGGTGAAAGCTCGGAGTTGTACCGTTTAAAGGTAACATCTTTTTCTAATACGAAGTACATATAATTGAGCGAGCTACATGCTGACATTGTAACATTGCTAAAAATGATCTAGAGAAAGAATTCTTCTTCTTCTTCTTCTTTTTTTTTTTTTTTTTTTTTTTGCCCTTTCCCCACCACAGCAACCAGATCCAATTAAGCAGCCATTTAGTGTAAGTGGGATCGAGTTTAACAGCAAAAAGTTGTGCATAATCGTATGGGAATGATAAGTCCGTGGAGTCATAGCAATTCTCCAACTCTTCTTCACAGGAGAGAGCAGTGAGACGCGCTCTAACTAAAGAGCTTCTTCACTCATTGCTATACTCTGATGCACTCAAGTACTCGCCATGCTCCTCGAAGTACTCAATTAATCGTTTCAAGAACCCATCACCTGCAACCGTTTCAGTGTCGCAAATAAGACAGCATTGCCGTCTCGCCCGAGTCACTGCGACATTCATTCGTCTTTTATCGCTGAGAAAACCCACCTAAGAATGTGGAAAGACTCAATTTCCGGTATCATCTATGACTCGAGCCTTGTGTTGAACAACATACACGCTGCACACTAATTAAAGAGACAAAGCATACCTCCTTCTTTGAGTTTGAACGGACCATAGAAATAATGATTGCTTCTTTTTCTCGACCTTGAAAACCATCCACTGTTGATATTTCCAAATCTTTAAGTTTGTCTTCTTTGCTCCTCAGCATCTTCAATAAGACAACCTGCAACACCAAGGGCAATATGAATCACAAGCACATACAGCGACAGAAATCGCTGCAATAGTTCTCTCATATGAATGCCACAGGAAGACGGTGATCAAAAAGAGAAAAGTCAACATGCCTGTGCAGCATAGGGGGTAATGATTCCAATATCTGATGCCCGAACTCCAGAGTTGACAAGCCGTTTGGCATGGGCTACAGCAACCTCGGCTTCACCCTCATTCATTGTGCTGTCTTCTTCATCCTTCTTTTCCTCCATGTCACACCTAAAAATTGACATTATCAAGTAAAGTCCTTGGGAGGAAAATTACATTACAACAAATTCTTTTTTGGGGTGTAAAAGTTACGACAAATTTATTGATGTAACAGCAACTGAAATAATCAGGATCTACTCCCCACATGTTATTTCCGGGCAATATTATCTACTCCCCACATGTTATTTCCAGTCACATATTGCCCTTCTTTCTTTCTGAATTCAACCAATGGATAATCAGGGCTTGTCCCCTAAACAGATTTCTGAAAGGGGTTTTCCTTTCTCATATGGTACAATGACCATTATGCTGAGTTGGCTACCTACATAAATAGGACCCAAATAAAGATCGCATACATAAAAATTATGTACAGTTGCCCTCTTGAGCCATCACTCCTAGTATAATTTCCAAGCAATTACACTCCCAAATTGCAATGTCATCACATTTATGTTTCACATGTTCATACCATTTTGAATGGATTCCTCTCATCTCAGTGTAACAACTTCCAGCAAGCAATAAGCTTTAATTCTCTTCATTCATTGCGGACCCTTAAGAGATAAATAGTTTTCTAAGAAACGAGTGAAAGGAACACCGTTTGTTTTTGTATAGCAATTCATTTCTTAATATTCCTATTTAGAATATTGCTCATTTCAAGAACTTCCCTATTCTATGTAATAATCAGTTTGTATAAGAATCTCTATTGAGAACAATGATAAATCAGTAGACAACAAAACCTACCCAGCAATATCTATGAGAAGAAGAGTTGCTTCTGTCGAACTCGACTTCTTTACATCCTCGAGATCAAAGAGCATGTGTGCAGCAACACTTGAATGCGCTTCAATCTGTGTAACAAATGATCTTGCAAATATGAGCTCCAAAGAAAGGGTGGCCACATCACATGCCATATTATTCAAATGATGCTCCTTTTCAGTAGTATCTAATATATGATAAATGATCAGAAAACCTTATTGTTGTAAAGCTCTTTCGATGACCAGTTCATAATAAGCTCATGCATGCGATACTGCACAGTAAGCATTGCTGTTACTTCATCTCCATACAAGTTTGCTAGGCGTTCAAAGAGGGTTTTTCCTAGACCTTTCTTCTCAGCTTCAATACTCTGGATGGTTGGAGGAAGCTGAAGATGATCTCCAGCTAGTATACATCTTGAGCCCTGAAATGAAGAGGTCCAATGTGAGAATGGTCCCAGAACAAACTAATAAATGGTGTCTAAGTTGCTGAAACCTTCCTATTGCAATCTTACAGCTAAAAATTGAATTTAGATTTACTAAAAACCCAATAGGTAGTCTCCGCTTGAAATTTGAAGTTATAACATCATAATTTCATAATCAACCTGTTATGAAATAAGCATTTAAATAATATTACATTTACTAGACAGTGTAATTAATGCAATATCAGGCAAGGGTTGATACACCAATTATTAGGATCACATTGTCTATATATATCATTCCTTATATGTACAGAAAAATACACATGAATATCCAATTATATTATATTTTTTCTATACTTATATTTCTCTACACAAGCAAACGGCAAAACTGCTGCTGATCTTTATTCTTTTTTCCTCCTTTCTTCTTTCTTTTCATTCTTTTCCTATTCCTTTTTCTTTTTTTTTTCTTTTTTCCTTTCTTTTATTTTTTTTTTTTTTTGGGGTTCCAATGAATTCTTCTTCTTGACAGTGGACATTATGGAGCAGAAGTTTCTAATGAATATAGTCCATTAAAAGGATAGACCGTTACAAGAACAAATTGTTCTATTCCTGCTTAAATGCACATGCATGTTCCACAATACATGACTTTTACCTTCAATATAGCAATCCAACAAGCTATCTCAAGCGCCTGCGCAGCTTCATCAATGATAACCAAATCAAAAGAAGAATTCTCCAACTTGCGGGAAGCAGCACCAGTCAAAGTTGTCAAAACAACATCTGTGCTTTTTATAACATCTGTAACAGCTAGCTGCTGCCTTTTACGCTCTTCCTTGGAGAGAGATCTAAGCTCTCTTTGGATATCTCTTCTCATGTTTTTGTCTCTGGTTTTCAACAATTTTCCATTCAATGCCTGATTGAACCAAGCAAAAAAGTTGAAAGGATATACCCTCTAAGAAAACATTACTCTATTAGGATAGCATTGGCTTTTCTTTTGTTGATTTTATTTTGCTATCAAATCCATGGATTTTAAGACCTTGTTAGAAATGCATTAGTAGTTCAGATGGCTTTCATTTTCTAAATGAATGAGTACCTGCCAGTGTTTTTCATCCAAAAAATTAGCATTTCACTTGAAAAGAAAAAAGGTCTACCCCAGCAACAAATTGAAAATGTCAATCAAATTTCATAAAAACACATGACATAAGTTATCTATTCTCTATTTTTATTTCCTTAGGGAAACATTTTGAAATAACACAGAGGCTCCATTGAAAGTTACACATAGTTATGGCAGCAAATTGAGTATGTTATTATGAAAGTAATCCCACACATCATAGCTTAGCAGCAGCTATATACTGCCAGCATTTGTTCTAGCTTACACATCATACATTAAAAAGATAATGTTAAATAACAGCTTTACTATTTATAGTCTTTCTGGTTTTATGCCCATATTTGCTTATCCATAAGTTGGAAAAAAGGATCTTCATCCCTAAAAAACATATACATCCATGTAAAGATAGAGGGGAAAATATCAAATACGGTACATAAACTTTACCCATTTTTGTAATTAACGTAAAATTTAAAAGCTTTAATTTACTACCAATCTTACTTTTTGAATTCATCTATAACCTAAACCCCGTTTACTTTAGTTAGCATGCATTCATAGATTGTTCAAGCAATCACAACATGCCACATGTCAAATATAATTAATTTAACAAAATAAAAGCTATGTAGGACATCCAGGTGGAATAACTTGACAACTCCAAAACTGTAATATGCTCGACACATCAAATTTTTTTTTAAATCAAAATGAAAAACCATCTCCTTCAAGCTCATGCATTTCAATCTTTCTCAAACTCCCAAAAGAAACTACTACAAGTGGCACTAAGGATCAAAGTAAAACTGGAAAAATAAAATAAAATAAAAACCCTAACTTAACATGATCCCAAATGAAAATTAAATAAATATATTGATTTAAAATTAAAAAAAAAAAAGCATAGACTATAGAGACTAAAAATCGAAACTTTTTATCAACACAATCTTTTAAAAAATCCAAAAATAATCTTTTCTTCTACATGCAAGATCTGCCATATATGGATCTAACCAAAACAAACTCCAAAAATAACTTAAAAGGAAAAGAAAAAAACTCTATCTTGGAAATCACAAGAGATTCAATATGACAAATCAAGCATACCCATTAATGAAAGCATCAATCTAAGGACAAATTTCACTAATACAAACTATAAATTGTATAAAAAGTTGAGAAAAAGACCACTTTTTTAGCATGACCTTGCCTTCAATCACAAGACAAAAATCCTTAAAATTATTTTGCTGAGAGACATCAACCAAATTAAACACCTCTACTGTCTCTTCCCCATTGAAATTCAAGAAAAATAAGTCAAAAATTTTATGACCTTTTTTTTGAAAGTTTGAGTTATTCAGACCTTAAGTTGAAGAACCCAGGTGATCAAAACATGATCCCGGTGGGGGAGTAAATGTGGATTTGTGATTGGAAGTTGGGGTTGGTGTTGTGAAAAGGGTGTGTCAGGTGAGACATTCCTTGTTCAACTATTAAATACTGAACATGGCGTTCTTTTAATCCTAGATCATAGATATGGTTCTTATACTTACGGTTGCTCTTTCATTTAGTATAGTTTTGGAACATATTTTTGGTAGGCTGTGTTCAATGGATTCAGCAATTGTTATTCATGGACATATTCAATGTTCATCCACTTTAGTTGTGATAGGTAATGATAAAGAGTGTTCTTATAGTGATTCAAAGCATATGATTATTGTCATATGCAGCTTTTTAAAATTTTGAAGTTTGGAAAAAAACAGTGGAAATTCAGGAGCTTGAAGATGTCTTTTCATCTTAGTTGTAAATATCTAATACAGCAATCTTGCTTACAGTTTTGGAGTTTATCATTTTTACTACCTAGATAGCCACATGGACATCTAGGTGGAATATGGAGATTAAATTAATGATATGTGATACATGGCATGTTGAAATTGGTCAAAAATTCCACATATGCTAACAGAAGTAAACAAAGTTAATCTAGGTAGTATAGATAACTTCGAAAAGTTAGATTGGATAATAAATTGACACTCTTAAACTTCATAAAATTAACTGCAGAAATAGGCAAAATTTAGATGCCAAATTTGATATCCTCCCAAGATAAAGAGATATCTTAGGCTAACCAAGCACATGCATAACAAAAAATTAACTCGTGTAGGAGACAATACCTTCATTTCTTTGCGTATGTCATTTGCAAGTGAACTGTTATCTGCACGAAGAACCTGAAAACAAAGGACTTTATTCATGTAATTATAGCAATAGCTGATCTAAAAATGATTATATGGTAGGTTAAATGAATGGAAATTTACAAGAGCAAAGGAAGGTGACATGTTTACAAAGATCTATTATCACTAAGTACAGTTGGTTGTACATCTTAAATCACAAAGGGTGCCAAAGAAGAAAGCCTTGACTTTAAATCTTGGCTAGTATCATCTCAACCCTATTTGATTGTCCCACCTCTGATGCTCAAATTGATTGAACTATAAGTGAGAATTACTTTAAGGTAGATTGACAAGTAGATGTTTCCTATGCAGGTCCATACTGCTGGAGTTGCTAAAATAGAAGAAGAAAATCCATTACTTGTTGACGACAATGAATGAATAAGGGGAATCCAGACTTGGCTAATATAGCATCTCCATTAATCGTATTGAGCTAATCAGAGCACCAAGAAATCACTCATGCACAAGGAGATTCGTGTTCAGTCTCAAAAGATCGTTCAGCACACTAGAACCAGGGACATTGTAGGGAGTTTGGAAGGCTTCTTGCTTTCCCAAGCACAGAAGCCTTCTTTGACTGGCCATGCTTGGCCAACTGCCTACTTTCTTATCCCATCCACCGCCCTTCATCTAACTGTTTTAGATTGGTTATAGATTGGCTATAAAATCCCATGCCAGCATAAAAGCTTTAGGCTTTCAAATTGGTTATAGATTTAAACTTGAAAATTATTGCTTTTTATGAATATTATCAAAAAATAAAAGAGAAGAAAAAAATGGACTTTAAGAAGAAAATATCGATACAAACAATTATAATATTCCCAGGACAAGAACATTTCATAAATCTTTAAAAGAAAATAGAAAAAAAGTGTCTCAAATAAAGAAAGTTATTGTCTAAATGCAAAGAGATCATAAATAAAGCTATTGTCTGAAGGTAAAGAGATACAAATTAAGTATCTACCACAATCCTATATTCTAATGGAAACTTAACTCTGTTCTTGATATTTGTACTAAATATAGATTGCAAGTATAGTTTTTGTAAGACAAGCAACAAAACTACAATTCATAGAACAATTTAATATATTTTTAAAAGTACAGTATATTCAATAATTGAGACCTACATTTACAATAACGATTTCTCGTGAATTTTTTGGCTAAATATAAATAAAAGCACGTACCTGTGCATCCAGAGCACTATCCAACACTTGTGGGAGTAAACGGGCAGGGTGTCCCAATCTCACCAACTTCACTCTAATGACAAACAAATAGGAAATTTCAATCTGAACAAAAGGGGCATTATAGAAATAGATAAAGTACATTGGTTAAACCCATAGAACTTTCAATAACCCTAGATAATATGCTCACATATCACATGAACCCATCAAGCAAATAGATATTTGTCTCACAGAAGCAGCTTTGGCTTTACAAAATAGGTCCTATGCAGTACAAGCCCTCTCAACTAGGGCTTTCACACTTCCCAAGTAATGAAGTCAATGTAAAGTAGAACAAAGAACTTTTAAACGAAAAGGAGGATGTTAGTTTCGAAGCCAAAATTTATTGGACCCAGGCATGTCTACTGGAGCAACAGGGGTGGATATGCTTAATATGATTGTATGAATAAAGTAGCACTAGTTAAGGACTTGTAGAGTCTTGTTTGCAACAGAAACTAGACATTGGCCATCTTAACTTTACTCTTTAAAATTGAGAGAGATAATAGCAGCTGAAGATACATAGACTATGTTTGTGGGTCTGGCACAACATTTGGTTCAGTGGCACATTGTTCAAGGAAACTTCATTTCATGGTGGTATGGCAGATGGTTACATAATAGTGCATCAACAGAATTATGCGTTGTTACAAGAGAATCACAATGTGCTCTATCATTAGAGGAAGAAAATTGGACTTTACCTAAAGGAGAGCTAAGGGACCAAGTTAGAGGGTGGCCTTTACTTTGAAAGATGAATCAAAACCTTATACAACCGTATGGAATCCTACACTAGGTGGAAATTTTACAACTAGAATGGCCTAGAATATCAAGAACAATAATCGAAAAAGCTATGGGCCAAAGTTGCTTGGTCATTTAAAGCAATTCAAGGCACTTTTCGACTCAATAGCTGGCCATTCATCAAAAAGTGTAAACCCTTGATAAACTTATGTATGCAAGGGGGTTTAGCAAATTGAGCTACTACCTTTTTATGCAGAGAAATTATTTAGAGGAACATGCACCTATTTTTCCAATATCCAGTATCAAGTCAAATCTAGAAACTTCTGCCATGGAGGTGGTTGCCTGGGACATTTTGTGGATTGGGATTCAATATGAATTGGTTGGCCGCTAGCTCACTCAAGAAGTGATGCAAAGCTTAAATGAAAATTTCCTAGCAAAAGCAATCTATTTAGTTTGTCGAAAGAGGTACTGAAAAAGGATAGCCCAAGGGACTACTATGGAGAACATCAGCATTTTGCTATATGCTATGATAATTATGTTTGTCAAGAAATAAATATAAGCCCATACAAAATTTGTAGCTTAAATTTTTAAATTAGACAGTTTTAGTAATGCTGATTTAACATGGTATTGGAACACTAAGTCATTGGTTTGAACCTAGACACCATCATTCAATCCTTAGCTAATTAAATAGACAACCTAATGGGCTTTAATCGAAGTTCTAGCTTATAAGTAAGGGAAAATGTCAAATAATAAAGAAAAAGTCAGTACTAAATCCAAAAGATTAAACTTTTAAATTAGATGGTTGTAGTATTTAACTTAATAATATTTTATTAGGATGATGACTGTTATGAGATAGGACAGATTTTTTGTTTAGTGCCTTATAGTTTGGGCATTCTCATGCACCCCCTAATAGCTGGAATATGCAAATGTATGATCTATATGTGATGTCTAGACACATCCACATATTAAGATTAGAAGGTCAATACAGGGCTTATTTGGTACACTTAATGCATGATGTATTCTGTTGAAACAATCTTGGTTTCAATGTTTACAAGTTTAATATAATGCATACAAGTTAACAAAAATAAAGGGCATAGGTATGAGACAATGATTTTTCTCATTTGCATGCTGCACTTGAGATTAAATATATAATTGCCTAATACTCTGCATGATATAAAAAGTAGATTGCTAATGAAATAAAGGGAAGGATGATAGATGGAAAATCCTGCTTTGTCACAATCCAGAAAGCTGGCTTTCGGAACATCCAAATGGTGATGAACTTGTTCATGCATATTGTTTTAGAAATATATCATGTCTCAAAGATAAACATAACTTATGAATCTCTTGTTACTTTCTAAATGAAGCCTCTCTACACAGTTGCAATTTTGCAAAGGTATGACAAGTTGAGCAACAAAAATAAAAAAAAAGTATGTTGGTGGCAGTGCAAGTGCACACCAGGAGAGGGGAGAGAGAGATGTGGCACATGCCCTTTTTCAAATACTTGTGATCACCACTTCAGCAAATCAGAATTGAACTCAGTCCATAAGTGGTTAAAATATAAACAGCATTGACTCCAGATATAGGAACTGAAATACCTGTGAGAAGCTAGGCGCTCAACAATGTTATCAACCGCAACATTTGAAGCGGCACATGCAAGAATTTTAGATCCACGTTTCACTTCTTGCAGAATAATTTCTACAACAGTAGTGGTTTTCCCAGTCCCAGGAGGCCCATGCAACAAAAATACATTTTTTGATGATAGGGCCTTCAATATTGCATCTTTCTTGGTAGTAGGAGATGAAAACATAATTAGTTAATGGAACAAGCATAAAATATCTCAAACAAAATACATCGCATGAACTAACATGGTTGCCAATACTGAGATATACACGAAACAGCAAAATATCAATAGAACAGGCATTAACTAAACCTAGCAAGAGTCAAGCGCAATCATTAAATTGAAATTGATTTCTGATTCCCAATTAATTTTCCAGTCTTCCTGAAACACCAGATATGGATTGGTATACCTGTGAATGATCAAGGTTAGGGTTAAAGGGGTGGAACATGGAGTCTTTCTTTGAGAGTGCAGGAGCTCTTTCTCCAAATAAAACAGGGACCAAATCAGCTGCTGCGCCTCTCTGTACACCTTTACTCAATTGTATTAAGGCATCCTTCATCCTACGGTAAGTTACCTGTATCGGCCATTAAAGGCAGAAAGCTTTTAGATGATAACTAATAGAGTTAGATTGTGAAATCCAGAAGTGAATAAAAGTGCGAATGTTTCTTCCAACACCAGATTCTTTTAATTGTGGAAGCTATATTGAGTTTTAGCACACAAACTCATGCTTTATGTACATTTTCTGAACACTCAAATTACAAAATGTCCTTTCACAAGCTTGTATGAAGTAGATTAGTGCCACGACTGTTGTAATCTAAGTGCAAAAAACCATACCTCATTGGCCACCTTTTCCAATCTCAAAGGGCTATTTAAACCCTCTTCTGGGACATCATCAAAGGCAACAGTTATCGATGAATCCTGTAACATGAAGCAGCAGTGTGTTGGGAAAATTAGGTAAGGAGAAAGGAATACAAATAAAAAACAAGAAAGCAAAAATGTCATAGCAATTGTTTCAGCATAGAATCTGGAATCACCTTCAACTGATAAACAACACCTTGCCCAAGCGCAGGAGATCCTAAGTCTGCCTTGTTAGGCTTTAGTATAACAACATCATGAGTCCCAAACTGCAATCAGGATAGCAGATATCGTTTAATAGGCCAATAGATTTGAGATGTAAAGGGAAAAATCTGAGGAAAGAAACTGCTAGCAATTAGGTGGCTTTGAAAAACCAATGCATCTATTATTTTATCATCCAAGTTAAAATTTTTTATAAGTCCAATGCATATGTTATATGTACGAAAACAAGGATTCTCCAGAAATGAAAATTGAAGAAGATAGCTGAAATCCTTCCTCCACCTAGAAGAAGTAATTTCCTTAAGATATAAGATCTCAGCCAAAAGGCTGAGAAAGGTATTAATTTCGTTTAAGGTACAACTGTGTATTTTTTTTTTTTTTTTCCAAAATCAATCTCGAAACGGATAATGATTCATGAATAAGCAATTTGGCAAGTTTGTTTATTTCCATGGGTCCAAACTTGAAATCTCATTCTAACATCACATTCTGTGGCTGTTTAACAAGAACCAGTATAAAAAGAAAGGAAAAGGAAAAATAAATAAATAAATAGATAAGAACTAACAAATAAGCAATTTGGCAATTTGTTCAATTCCATGGCATCCAAACTTGAAATCTCATTCTAGTATTGCATTCCATAGCCGTTTAGCAAGCATGGACCATAAGTTAGTAAAAGAAAGAAAAAGTGTCACTAATCATTTAACAGAGAAATATTCAGAATGCAGCATGAATCACCAGAATTATATGTTAATTAAAACTGTCAAAGACAAACGGAACACAAACGACAAAATTTGACTTAAGGTTTTCGAAATGAAGCAACAGTGTGGTCGGTTATGCAATTACAACAAATTAAACAAGTGAATTAGGGTTAAAGACATGTTGCAGGGGGTAAGTGCAACTAACCTTGTGAGCAGGAAGAACATCACCCTTTGTGGATTGGAATTCCAAAAGAGTTTTCCCCATCAGACCTGTCTGTTATTGCATTTATTAGTAATGACATTCCACTGCATATCATCCGATATGAATTTCAACGCTTACAAAAATATGTACCTGAGCGTCGACGCAGGTCAAGTTGAGCAATGTAGAGCCTCTCCTCTGGGCTGCATCTAAGTTTCTGGTGGCGCCTGACGAGATAGATGCTGATATCTCTGCTTCCTGTACGTAAAAACTGGTTGAGTATATCGAGACATCCATAAACAAAACGAAAAACGTGAGAGAGAGAGAGAGAGAGAGAAGCGAAATACCTTCTCTAAGTCGATCAAAGGGGTCATTTTTGAGACGAACTGCTCCAGCGTCATGCTACTGCTTGCTTTCTTCTTTGATTTTTCTCTATCCATTTCGACGGATTCTTGAACTGAGACAAGGCCGATAGAGTGTGTGTGTGCGTGTGTGTGTGTGTGAAGGGCTACTCGAACTCGGATTCGCTCACGATGGAATTACAACAATTGCTGGTCAGCAGCTACTCGAACTCGAAGTAGGAGCTGTACTAACCCTTTTAGATACGAGAAGAGATCGTTTAAATATTGGAAAATTACAAAATATTGTAAATAAAAAAGACGTTAGAAATGATACGTAAACTTTTCTACAATTAACTTCCTTATCATATTTTTAAATCTCCATTTGATACTAAACATTATACATTTCTACAATTAACTATACAAACTTTACACAAATTGAACTTTGCTCATATGTATAACTAGTTAAGAGCCACGGATAAAAGTATGAATTATGATCGTAAATTTTTATTTTTTAAAAAAATAAATGTAAAAACTGTTTAATGATTTATGTATTATCTACAAAATATTATCAGATAAAATATTTAATTTATTTACTAATGAATGTTATAACATATTATAATATGATATACAATTTGCATATAAAGAATGATTTGAAATGGATTATTAAATATTAATTCACTATAATAGAATATAAAGGGTAAATGCTTTCGAAATTCTATTAAATATGATTAAAAAAAATAATGAAAATG
This sequence comes from Lumnitzera littorea, assembly GCA_024138015.1. Taxonomy (NCBI): domain Eukaryota; kingdom Viridiplantae; phylum Streptophyta; class Magnoliopsida; order Myrtales; family Combretaceae; genus Lumnitzera; species Lumnitzera littorea. The sequence goes on from JAMXBB010000003.1 coordinate 968,477, forward strand.
CAATAATAATATCGTTAAAAAAACGATATAAAAAAATTCAAAAACTATATATCATAATGTGATTACTCACCTTATATGGATATTACATAAGATCTCGAGAAGTTTGTAAGTAATAAAAAGATATTTTTAAAATTCAGATGGATTATAAAAATGGGTAAAATTTAGGTAACAAAAATGGAATTTATCTTAATTTCTAATTAGTCTAGATAATTAATTCAATAAAATAATATACATGAATACATTTAATTAATTAACATAACAACAATAATTAAAAATTGAAAAGAAAAAAAAAAAAGAATAACCTCCTTGTAACCTTAAGACTCTTAATGGCCACTTAAGTCACTATAGTGGTTGACCAATACCATGGAGGTCGTGCCAATTGCGAATGATCTTGGAGATTACAGTTTCATTGTTATCTAATTATTCTTTTCTTTTGTTTTTATGTGTTTTTTGTTTATTTATTTTCCATACTTTTTTATTTAATTACACTAATTAATATATATTTAATAATATTATTTTATATATTAAATACTTTTGGATCACTCATAAGGTTATACATATCCCCTTATTAACATTAACAAATAGTAAGTCTTCGAAAGACTATTACTTACTTTTTAATTGCTGAATCCACAGACTAGTTGGAAGTTTAGTTAAGTGGCAACCATTAGGTCACCTATGTTGAGAATTTGAGTTATAGAATCATCCAAAGTTTTTTACAATTTCTTCCCTAAATAATGCATAATATGATTGTAATATAATATAAATTCAACTATATGTATGTTTACATATATGTATGTATAAGTTATATACATCTAGAATCGAACGAATTCTAATAAGCACATCAATAGCAACGGGAGTACTTATTACTCACATTCATCTGATCTCGAACTAGGGAATTTTGTTAAAGGTGAACGCGAGAGGAGGACAAAAATTTTTACCTTGAAACTAAAATGTACAACATTATACTTGAAATTTCAAAACAAGTTCTAGGAAAAAACCATTTGAATGGAATCTTTATCGTCAAATCTTTTAATAATATTAGATTTCGATTTTAAAGTGGAGCACAGTAATGTAATAACATCAAACTATTGCAGATTGGCTCGAACTAAACTTTCTAAACCGATAATGCCACCCAACTATCTAATCCATGTCTAATTTCAAGAAAATTGATACCTCATTCATCTAAAGGGAGTTGAAATTTAATTCTCTCTTTTATTTTTTATTATAATGTTTACTTAGTTTTTTATTTTCGAATCGCAATTTTTTAAGAATTTCTATTACGTAAAATCAAATAATAATAATTCCTTGATCCAACCAAAAAATAATAATTCCTCACAAAATTTTACATTTTTTCCAAAAATAACCTTATATCAATTTAACAATAACCACCCCCATTATCATTATCACCGCTATCACTGTCGTTACCGCTATCGCTATCGCTATTGCTGTTGTTGTTGCCGCTACTGTTGCCGTTGTTGCTGCCACTACTGTTGCCATCACAACTGTCGTCGCCGCAACCGCTACTACCCTTGTCATTACTACTAACTATTGACCATCACCACTACCGTCATCACCATCAACATCATTACCATTATATTGCCACCATCACCGTTATCATTATATTGCTGTCACCACCATCGCCATCGCCGTCATCGCCGCCATCGCCACCATCTCTAATCACCGCTATCATCACTACCACTACTGTCGTTATCACCATCGCCATTGTTATTGCCGCCGCCACCGCCGTCGCCATCGCCATTACCATCACTTACAACCACTGTCAACTATTACCATCTCTTCTGCCCCGGTAGTTGATTTCCTCCACCACCACCACCTATTACTTTAAAATTATTTGAAAAAGAAAATGAATTAAAAGTAATTTAGTCATTAAAATTATATTAGGTATGTATTCATAAGTTATTTATTAATCCAACTAAATAAAATAATAAGTATTATACCTTTATTATATTTTTTAAGAATTCTAATTATATTCATCCCTCATTCTATTCAACAAAATGAATGGATTATGAGTGCTATTCTATCCCAACACATCTCAAATCTGCTAAGAATGTCTAGTCTATTTTGTGAATCTAGCCAACTAAATTTTAAAAGCACTTTGTAAACAAATACTGAATTGTTCTATCATTACCCCATTACACATGTAGGTCTCATATAAGATCTGTTTGAATTGTCTTTTTTTTCATCTACATTTAATCTATATTTATTTATTTGAAATTTAATGTTTAAAAAATTTTTTTATTTATTTCTATTTTATAATTATAATAAAAATTGTGATTAAAATATCAGAATTAAAAAATAAAAATCCACACTTTTAAGAGAAAATTTTTTAAAAAGTATATTTTATATATTAAAAATAATTATTTAATTGAAATTTTTCAAAAAATATGTTTTCATCATTTTAATGTTTTATTTTTATCAAATACAAAAATTCAAGTAAACAAAAATAAAATGCCAACAAAACCACAACCTCATACTGCTTCTTGTCAAAGTCTCGGATAGCAGGTTATTATATATAATATTGGAGCATGTAGACTCAGTAAAAATATATAAAATCAAATACTTAAATGAGTAATTTATATCTAAATGATTTTACTTCCAATTTATAATATGATATGAGTTAAAGTTGCAATTTTGACCACCATAATTGCAACTACCAATCTAATACAGAATTCTTACCCTCCAAGAATCGCGCATGTCATTTACACGGAACTCTCTCCTTCGTGGGTACTAGCCCGAGCTGAGGCTCCAGCCAACATAGAGCAAGCATATGTACGCAAAATTCACGTCCTATTTCTCTTCTAAGAGTCCCAATCAAAAAGGCAAGCACATAAGCTAGTCTATTGCATGCACGCTCACTACAACAACAAAACCCAGCACCTAGTTAGCAATGCCCCAAACGAATAATTGCGAAAACCTGAAAACAAAAGATTGTTAGATGAAAAATATGAAATTTTTTGGGGCTACACTACACACATGAAAATCTATTTGGTCAGACCCCAAACTGTCTTCTTTACGGATACAATATGAGTTACAAGCCGTTCCAAGACCAATATTTATGGAACTAGGAAACAATCTAATAAATACATAGAACACATCTGATTCTCTCATTAAATTTAGTTAACCAAGTCGGAAAACTTCTGTTTCGCTGAAAAGAATATCCGAGTCTTAAGATCTCGTTAATCAGGGGAGTCACGTGCGGTTATTCCAACCATAAGGGCCCTTTGTGACCCATAAGAATCACAAATTTACTTAAATATAAGTGCATCCCTCCCTGGTCCAACACCAATGTAATTAACTGGTATGCCCACCAGCTCTTCGATTCTCTCTACATATTGCTTCGCAGCCTTTGGAAGGTCAGAGTAGCTTCTAATTGAGGAAATATCACACTTCCAGCCAGGTAAAACTTCATACTCCACCTGAACATTCATAAATATATATTAAGAAAACACACATAGCATGAATAAATTTATCAGACCACAAAAATGGCTATTTAGCATAAAAGATGCATAGTCCTCTAACTAAATAACAGTTCCTTATGTTTCAATTTAGCAGATTGTTTCTTCTTTTGCTTTTTGAGAGGTAAGAGGGGCATTGATAATAGAAATAGAAACAATCTTATTCCTGTAGCAAGTCATAAATAAAAACCGAAGCCTATGTTATGAATCCACCTACCGGTATGATTCTCTGAAGAGAGAAACCAATTTTATTACATGTAACTAGGGCAATGTGTAGGGTTCGTGATCGACTGATCAAACCAAAAGTTTTTCACCAATGAGCTTGTCAACATAGTGAACTTACCATCAGTTGCTCCAAAAGGCAAAGGTCTCCAGGAAATGACTGAATCGGGGTTCCATCAGTGTGTTTATATGCAACCCCTAGCTGGATCTCAGCAAGATCTGACAGAACATCGAGTTTTGTGAGATTTAGAGAAGAAAATCCATTGATCTGGCAAGCATACCTCAGTGCAACTATATCCAGCCAGCCACAACGCCGAGGTCGGCCTGTAGTTGTGCCAAATTCTTGCCCAGCAAATCTAAGTATATCACCCCCTTTCCCTTGTATTTCTGTTGGGAAAGGACCAGAACCAACTCGTGTTGTATATGCTTTGACCTATATAAGAGAATTTAAACCTAGTTACAAGGACGGGAGCAGAGGTCGATGCATCTTAAATCTATATGACAGTGAATCATAATATAAAATAATAGGGCCACCCTAGCAGGTGATTTTCTAATAAATACTGATGTCTATTCATGAACACGCATCCAACTCTTCTCAGCAATCACCATCTCTTGAAATGGTATAAAGTTCATCAAACAGACATAATATATCCTCTTCAAAATGGCCTTCTCTGTATTTTCTAATTGTGACATAAGCAACCACAGCACCAAGAAAATATACTCAATTAACAAATATGAATCACAAAGCTATGACTACTGGGGAGAGGAAAAAAAGAAGAAGAACAGGAACAAGAAGAAGAAGAAGCAGATAAAGATAATAGATTTTACTTCATCTAGCATTGGAGAAGAGGAGAGATTCACTTACAACTCCTATTAGATCACCAACAAGTCTTGGTGCAATGCCAAGGCCTGTGCAAATGCCACCAGCAGAGGGACTAGAGGAAGTGACAAAGGGATAGGTACCGAAATCAAGGTCCAACATGGTTGCTTGACCACCTTCTACCAGAATTTTTTTCTTATGCCTAACCGATTCATTCATAACATGCACAGTATCAGCAATGAAAGGTTCCAACCTTTCAGCAAATCTCTTGTACGTTTCCACTTCTTCTTTGAGCATGCTGGGCTCATATTTGAAACTTGGAAATCTTGAAGCTGCGTCTGCCAATAAGAGCTCAAGCTTCGGAGGAAAGGTATCCATATGCCTAAGATCACCCACTCGGATACCATTTCGGATCATTTTACTGGAGTAACAGGGACCGATTCCTCTTTTAGTTGTTCCAATAAAAGACTTGCCGAGTCCTGCTTCTCGAAGACCATCCACTACCTGATGGAAATCAAACAAAAGATGAGCCCGATCAGATACCAAGATCCTTCCCTTGCATGCAACACCATTCGCCTCCAACCCATCTATTTCTTTGAATAAACCTGGAAGATGCACCACAACACCGTTACCTATAACACAAAGGGTTTCCTCGTTCAGAATTCCTGATGGAACAAGGTGAAGAGCAAATTTCTTTCCCTCTGCATTATATATTGTATGCCCAGCATTAGCTCCACCCTGAGATGTAAAATAATGTTTAACCTTTCATGTTGAACGCACAAGCCAAAACAAAATTATAATGAGAATTGGGGGCCACAAATTTGGTGGAGATACTGATTTCAGAAAGGAAAAGCAACCAAATTTCCTAGTATAGATTAAACAACAGATATATGTTGAAAAGAAGACCTGCAGCATAATCAATTCCAAAAACTGAAAAAAGAAGTACTAGCACACTAAGTTGCAAGACCATTTAAATATTCCCAACCATGGTCCAATTCCCAACCCCTCCCCGCGGCCAAAACAAAGAGAGAATTCACATTGATGGCCCAGAGATTTTTACACCAAAAGTACATTTTTAATAAAAGTTATTGGACCACAGTGGGACATCTGCCAAATCAAACTCAAGCACCAGCAAATTCTACTTTGATATTATACTCTCAAAAGGGAAAGTTAACTCTCCAATTTTATACCCTGCTTCTTTCAATCACCTAAAGTCCATGTTTTTATTGATTTTATGAATTCCTATTGTTACTTGCAACTCATTTTACATTATGTATAGTGAGTAATTGGTTATACTAAAGGATTGGGAATTCACAATATGAAATTCAATGGAATCCCAATTTCTTTAAATTACAAATAACCAATAGACCAAACTAACAAGAAAGTTGACACTTTCAAGTATTCTCATCTTTCTGTCGAACTCTACAGAAAATCACGTTTAGACATATTTACAAATTGAAAATAATGGATGAAAGAAGTAGGATTCAATGAAAGTCCATATAATACAGCCTACGATCTCCACCTCCATTTACAAGATCGGAGTAGTCGAATTTGCACCTAAACAAACAAGTATCGCTTTTGTGAATGATACAAAGCCCACAAACAATACAGTAGATATTTATTGCAGGGTCTGAGTGAGATTTGCATCAATGAAGTACAGACTACAGTCAAAAAGGACAAAAGTAACTGGAAAAAAGACACATTAATTTTGTCCTTTATATAATCTAAGTATAAAAACTTCCACCCAAACGAAACACAAACTCAAATAGAATTTTAAAGAGAACTCTTTTCGACCAATTTTCCACAATATATTTACTCAGATTTAAGTTCTAAACATAAAAAAATCTATACTTTCTTAATAAGAAGTATTAACAAAATCGATTAAAGAAACGAAAGGTAAAGNTCTGTTTAATGTTATGCATTTATATATATATATATATATATATACACAATCTATATACCTTAATAATATATATACAAAATATTACATGATAATGATATACATTATATATATACACAGACTTGTCTCGTATTTTTTATATGAGAATAGTTTAGAATAAAATGAAATTAAAATTTTAAATCTTTCTCAATTTGAAAATATCCATATAATAGAATGAATTGAAAAGTATAGATGATAGTATTTATCGAAAACGCTCTTAATTATTTAATGTTATAATTAAATAAATATTAAATATATCATTTTTAATTAATTATAATTAATAAGATAGAACAGAATCATGATTCTAGCTTTCAAATCGAATTCCCTCTTAAAAGTAAAATTATTGATTTTAATGAATTATGATATTACCTTTTCAAAATGCTTACAAACATAGAAAAAGAAATAAAATCATAAATCTAAATTCCATTTCAAGGTCCACTCCTACATCAAATGTTAGTATAATATATATATATATGTATATATATATACACATATGTTCAATATGATAATATCGTATGGTTAAAAATTTATAAGAAACCTTATATCTGAAATACTCCTGTTGATGTAAATAGGAGAAAACAGACCTAAATTTAGCTTTGTTAATGGTAGCATAAGATAAAGGAGGTGGAAAATCAAAACTACACAGGTTTGTCAACAATGAGAATGGAAAACAAAAGTAAGTCAAAAGTTGCATGATGAGACGAATGAAAGAACATAGTATATTTAGAGTCAAAGGGAGGATTCATTTTCGAAGTTCACATTAAATTTGGTGTTTAACAATTGAATTGATAAAATTAGAAAATACTTAATTAAAGGGAAAAAAAAAAAAAACAAGTCCTTTCTCTACAACTCCACAATTATGGATCATATAAAAATTTAAAACCAATGCTTTGATAAGAAAGAATCATTTGAGAAAATATCAAAGATTTGAAGATAAGTTTAAATAAAGGATCAACGTATTAAAAAGTTTAAATAAGTAATTAACATCTCATTAAGTGATTAAAATAGAAAATCGTTGTTATATCACTATTAATTCTAGTTAACGTAGCAATTATTTGCCACATGAGGCCTACATGGATAATTAAATAATAAGTTAATTGAAAAATAAAAAAAAAACATAATAAAAACTAACAACATATGTATAATAATATAATTAATCATAAAATTAAGAAAAATTAAAAAATATAAAAATAAAGAAAATGTGAAAAATTAAAAAAAAATCTTCTTTTAATTTCTTCATTTTTTTTTAATTTTCTTTATATTTTTGGTAATTTTATATTTTTTCTATTTATCAATAATTTAATTATCTATGTAAGTTTTACATGTATCCCACGTTAGTGCCACATAGTGGATAACTACCACATCAAATATGGTTAACAATGTTATAACGATGTTATAACATTGAAATTTTATTTTAATAACTTATTAAAACATGGACCTCTCATTTGATATAGCTTCTACTATTCTCCAGTGCGGTTAACACCACCTAATCTTTCTTAGGTGGTGGTTGAGACTGATAAAAGATCCACTAAAATTGTTGGATTGAAACCATACATAATTTCAAAGGGAAACTTTCCAATGTTATTACAGACAGTTCGATTGTAAGAGAGCTCTACAATAGGTAGGCACAATTCCTAGTTAATGAGATTCTTCCTAATAGTAGCTTGGACGAATACCACCCGAGGTCTAATTAACCACCTTGATTTATTTGACCACCTAAGGGTACCTACTATAGCTAAACATCAGTTTAATGTCGAGTCTCTTCCATAATGTCCTCTAAAAGAAGCTTAAGAATTTAATATATTGATCTGAAACAATACTCTGTAGAGCTTTATGTAGTCAGATGACTTTCAGTAAGAAAATATCAACAATGTAAAGTGCATCGTAAATCCTATTGCATGGTATAAAGTATACCATTTTGCTAAAATAGTTGACAATGACCAAGATGGAGTCCTTCCTACGAGGTGTTTAAGGTAATCCTAAAGAAAAATCCATATCGAAGTTTTCCTAAGGTTAAATTTGAAACAAACAATGGCATATATTCTCCATAAGCTCCCTTCCTTTTGCCTTCTAACAAAATTCACGACTCTCAACTGCTTTATGAACATCTTTGGCCAATAGAATCTCTCCTTTAATAGCTTAGTTGTCTTATACTGCCGAAAATGTCCAAGTAAGGCTCCACCATAGGTATCCTTAACTAATACCAAAATTTATAGATAAAGCTTTACTATGAGCCTCCTTAACTAGTAGCTCTCTTATAGAAGAGCTCAGAATACATATTTGCTTGCTTAGGAACAAGTATCTATTCACTATATAATAACTATCCACTAAACTCCCATCCTTGCACCTATTTACAATAGGATCGAACTAAGTTCCTTAAGCATATTGATAGATAATGAGTGAAATCCAACTAGTTTAGTCTAAAGGATACTGAGCAACACATGCATTGCCATAAGGCATTGGTTACAATGTTAGCACCTCTATTCTTATGCCAAATCACATAAGAAAATCTTTCTATGAACTCCAACCATTCAACTTGCTTCCTTGAGAGTGTTTTGCTGACAATTGAATACTTTAAGGACATATAGATAACAAACTCTTGGAGTAGGGCTCGAAAAAATGAGTAGAGCTCTTTTTTATACATGGAGTAATTTAGTATAAAACCACTCAACTTTTTTCATTATGATGTGCTATGGGCTTTTTCTATTACATCGATATGGCCGCAATCCCAACCTACAAGCATCATACTTGAGCTCAAATGGCTTGTAGAAATTAAGTAGGGCTAACACTAATGCCAATGCCAACTTCTCTTTAATCTCTTGAAAGCACTTCTCAACATACTCATTTTACTAAAATCTAACACTCTTCTTAGTCAACTTAACAAGAGGAGCTATAGTAATATTGAAGTTGTAGATAAACCTTCTATAAAATGAAGCTAGAATAAGAAACTCCTCACATTTGAAGTATTCTTTGGGGTCAACCATTCCAAAACAACTCAAATCTTTTTCTCATCAACTCATATTCTTACTCACAATACTACGTATACCAAAAATTCAATTTCACTATAGTAAAGGTTGGTACTGTATACTAAAATCTCATCAAAGTACATAACAAATATAAGTCAATATTGTATACTAAAATCTCATCAAACAACATAAAACACATTTACCAATCAAGGGTTGCATCATGTGGTTCACCAATTGCATGAACGTACTCAATGTAGGGCATAGCTAATTATTTGTGAAGGTTAAGTATGATCATAAAAGTACTCTTCCACTCATCTTCAGATGTCATTCGAATTTGGAGATAGCCACTTCTTATATCAATCTTTGAAAACATATTGGTACCATAGAGCTCGTCAAACATATCTCTAATACTTAATGGTGATTCTATTGATTATTTAGTTGCTAATACACATGTGCCATGAACTATCTTTCTTCAGGATGAGCAAAGTTGGTACTACACATGGGTTCATACTTTCTCTTACGTATCCACGATTTATTAACTCATCTACCTACTTCTTCAACTCGATTGCCTACTCAAGGTTTATTTATAAGCAATACAGTTTGGCAAGGTAATGCTGGGTTATAGGTTTATGCAATATTCAATATTTCCGATTGGGATTAACCCCTTTGGTAGTTCCTCTAAGAAATAAATCTTTGAACTTTTCAATCATCCTGTAGACTTCTTTTGGTGGTGAGCCTAGTTTCTAACTTTCAGTATTTGCTTAATCAATAAAAACATGCGCTTATTTGACTTCAAAGTCTAAACTAGCTCTCTTTAGGGTAAATTAAGGACTTCTTTTTCTAAGTTTGAGTATACTATAGCTAAGTTTGACTAACATGTCGAGGTATCAGGAGTTGAAACACAACCTTCCATTCATCCTTTAGAAAAGCATATGTACTCTTATACCAATTATACATGTCATGTCATTTGAACAACTATGGGTTTTTGAGTAAGATGTGCGACACACACATGAAGATGACATCACAAAGGATCTCGTCTCGATGCTTGTTACCAATGGATAGGGGAATCTTCACTTACTTGATCACTTAAATAACATCCTTCTTATCTTGCCAATGTAGTTGATAAATTGCAATTTTACATAATATTTACCCAAATTTATACTACACTTATGTGTATATTTTTATAATTTCAATAAGAAAAATGTACAAAAATGTACTTACATTCTATTATAAGTGTAAAAAAATACAAAAAAAAACAGAAACACGAATCGAAAGTATAGGTCTAAATACAAGACACAAATGTGGAAATTAAATGGAAATTCATCCATCGACTTCCATCCATGTTCAAGGAGCCACCATGTCGTTGAACAGTCCATGCACAATTCAAGGTCCAGCAATTAGTTCAAATAATTTATCTATACAATTCCATGGTGGGTCTAATCATTGTGAAGAACGTTAAGAAAATTTCCAGCCATTATGAAGCAATTGGAGAGACATCCCGCATGCGAGCACACATGTCCAGCAATGTAGCCCATCGATTTCTCACACATAAAATCCATCGAATTGGAATACCTCATTAGCCCATGAAATGAAATTTGAAGCCGCCATACAATTAAAAGGATGAGAAGAGGCAATTACAGATATGGACAAAAAGGCACAAGGCCGCAATTCACATTAATTGAGTGCCGAAGGGTTTTATTGAGGAAAAAAAATAATAGCAATACTAACAAGCAGCTGCACGAAGAGATTGACGAAGAGAAAATTCATAACACAGCCACAAAAGGAGATGACTGGATGCCGCACACGATTCTAAGTTGCAAGACAAAGACGAACATGGGATTGTTATACCCGGATTTTCGATAAGCCATCTTTTTCTTTTCTTTTCTTTTTTTAGTACGTACTTTATTTTAGAAACATTAACTTTTCAATAATGACATATTTCATAGCATATTTTTATTTTTATTGTGTATTTCTTTATATCAAACATGCACTAAATTAATTTGCACGAGAAATTAGCGAAACCTAATTACTAACTATTCTTATGGTTTTATTATAATATGATTAGAGGCTTGTATTATTCTTATTTAATTCTTGGATTCTTGATCTTGTGCTTAGGGCCCAAAATGTGAGCTCTTGAAATCGTATTTAGGGTAACTGAACCTGAATTTAGAGCTTAAAAAAAAAACTTATCTGATTGAACTCAAATTTTATAATTATGATAAAAATGTTAGTCGAAATAATCCAGTAAAGTTAAATTTAAAAAATAATAACCTAAAATCTTAATTTTAGTCTTAAAAATACGATTATTTAATATAGTATAAAATTGAGTCGGAATATAATGAGAACTTAGAGATAAGTTAATTAGGTTATAAAAGAAAATAATATAGTACAATATGCTACATGAGAATAGACGTATTTTTATAAGTATATCCAGTATATATAATAATTATACTCGTAAATTAATTGAAAATTATATAATTATATATAATATGTGCTAAACTTATAAAAAAAATAGAAAATATACCTTAAAAATAAATTATATGTGGGAAACATAATTATATGTGTACAATTTCATATCACACAAGATACCTATCTAGGATATATATACATATATTAACAAATATACAAAATATTAGCATAATATATAATACTAATAATTAAATCAAAAACCAACTAAAAATTATCCAAATGGTTGAAATCAATATAGAATTGGTTAGAGAACCTCTATGGTAGTCCATCAAACTAGGATAACAAGACTCACAGATTCGAATACCAATAGATGGACACCTCCTACTTTGCAAAAAGTGGGAAAATAAAAAGAAAAAAATAACTTTAGTTGAGACAATTGCTATAAAAGTGCAAATGACTCTAGACATGCTTCATTTGGCAATTGAAAACCTAAGGGAGAGATAGAAAATTTTAGAGAATTAGAAGAAAATTTAGAAAAAGATAATAATAAAACAAAGGAGCTATTGGATTACATTGGAACTCAATCTAATCGAGTGTTTGTTGTGGAACCTCACTAGCCATCGCCAGTCCACCCACTACTCAAGACATTCGAAAACTCCCCTTCCAATGCCAATTATCAAAGCACCAATAAACAGGTTGATTAAATTTTTGCTATGTTTTTATGTAATTTTCTAAGGATATTAAATTAAGTAAAAAAGTTATGAAAAATTTTGTATTTAAGTTATTTTAGATATATTTTCATGTAGTAATTTTATTTTTGTAAAATTAAGGCTGAAAGTAGCTTGCTTGCTATGCTGGTAGGCAAAAGGACTAAGGATGGGGCATATAAAGTCGATTGTGCACCTGTTATGCAAGCTGTTGGTCATTGGTACTCTATACCTTCATAGAGAATTCATTTTCATCGAGTCCATGTCAAAGAAAGTGAGGTAGTTGTTACACCATTCATGCAGGTCACTGCTTTGTGATAAAGAATTTTACTACCTTAAGATGGTTAGAGTTATTATCGTTGTTTATCCGGACTTCCATTCAAAGCTTATAATACTTCTCCTTCCAACCTTTCAGTTATGTATTTACTTAAAAAAGTTATTATTCATCTAAATTTTGACTTTCAAAATAAATATATCAAATGATGTAGTTTCTAACTCAAATTTTTTATATAGAATACATATGATATGTATTTAATTACTATGTAGTCAGATTTTTAATTTACATATTTTTTATGTTTAATGTATTTTTTGACCTTTAAAATAGCTAAAAATAGAGTAAAATGATAAAACAAATAAGTTTTTATGAAATTAATTATTGCAATGGATGTCTACTAACTTCTAGTGACTTATAATGATGTTAGGTTATATTAAAAATAATATTGCATAAAAAGGATAAAATTTGTGTAATTAAATATAATTTAAGAGTAAAATTGTAATTTAGAGCATATAAGCAATAAACCCGATAGTATGAAACCATGTACCGACTGAATTCCCCATATTTTTAGAAGTCTATAGAAATTTTTGGAGAATTATTTAATTACTTGAGCTAATTATTGTAAATTTTAGTAGTAGAATAGTCTTAATTACGAATCAGAACACGTTTTTAGTAATAATAGGTTAAAATATGATAATTATTGAAATAAAAACTATACATATACATGTTGGTCAAATTTAGTAAAAAATGAATTTTTAATATATTTAATAATAGTTTTATGACCGAGTTATAATATATACATATTAAGGTCAGATAATACCTATATTATTAAGTTATATTGGCAAATTATATAAAATATAGTTCAATTGCATAAAATGAGTATAATATGATAATACTTATTATAGGCACATATAGATATATTAGAAACTCGAAATACCTTTTAGAAATCATTTCGTAATAGAACTCGTAATATGTATCATGAGGTATATACAAATTCAATGACGCTATTTTTACTAAAACTAAACAATCTTAGGTAATATAACCTATATCTTTATAATATTACGAGAATTTACATATTGTAATAAACTTATCATAATTGAAACGTAATTTAACCGATTAAAAGGATGTTTCGATACGATCGAAACGATATATTATACAAAATAGTATAATTACGTATATTATCAATACCTAATAACTTAACTTAAATAATAAAATTATATTTCATTATATAAAGAAACTAATAATAAACTTTAGATATATAAATATATATAACTGTTTAGTAGAATACAAATATATAACTGTTTTGTATATATATAAGGTCTCCAAGTGAACAAAACTTTGAAGACATGAGACTTCCACAATGAGCTTCTAGATAGGTAAGTTAGGATCGTGACTTTACCGCTTATTGAGATACTGTGTTAAAGCATCTGAAAGTTTAAGAGTACTTTCGAATGTGGTTGTAAATTAGTTATCTATGTGCTATCCATGTGTGTAGCTGGTATTCTATTTATGATAAGAGTTAAACTCCTTAGCGTGTTGCTTTGCATGACTACTTCTTTTTGGTTTTACTGTGAACTAATTTGGTTACTTTTAAATATAATTAAGAACAATAAGACCGTTAACTTAACTAGACATACATAATAATTATTAGGGGAACAATTAGGAGTGTCAGGCTAAATACCGACTCCCTTCGAAGAAGATAATTGAAATGATTATTTTTCCATTCTTAATCGAACTAAGTGATAAGCGAAAAGGTCCTGATATTACAATCATATTAAATTTAGTTAAATGTAAATATAGATATCACTTAGTCCTCGGCCTTGGCAAGAGGCAATGAAGTCGTAATATTCCCTTCGAAGAGAATGAGGAAAGATGTGTATCGAGTTGTTAAAAGCTGTACTGTGTGCAAGAAAACCGAATATCAAGTCAAGCAAAGAAAAGTAATGCCTTTGCCTGTCTTAACGAAGTCATGGGCCGAATTGAGCATGAACTTTGTTCTTAAACTACCACAAACTATCTAAGACAAAGATTCTATAATGGTAGTCATGGATCAATTCAACAAATAGCACATTTTGTGCTTTGCTCCAAAACTAAAGATGCTTCGGTTATTACTTCTCTTTTCTTATAGGAGATTGCATAGATACACGGCGTGCCAAGAAGTATAGTCTCTAATAGAAATCCAAAGTTCTTAAGCCATTTTTAAAGGACCTTGTGACATCAGATGGAGACCAAACTACTATTTAGCACTTCCTATTACCTTCAAACTGATGGCCAAATAGAAGTGGTTAATTGCACTTTGAGATCATCGCTCCAAGCTATAGTGGGCAAGAACTTGGTTGACCAGGACATCTGCTTACCAATAGTTGAGTTTGCTTACAACCGGATAGTATATAACACCACTAATTAGACTCCCTTCAAAGTGATCTATAGTTTCAATCCCGAGTTATCCCTTCATTACACCCCTGCACTTGTACCCACGTAAGAAGACCATGACGTCTTGACTAAAGCACGATCCTTTCACCACATTTATGACAAAGTCACTTAGCACATTTGCGAGAGAAGACTAAGGGTAGGACGGCCAAACAATTCCAATAAGGAAACCTGGAATGGCTATACCTCAATAAAGAATGGTTTTAGAGTAAGAGAAGGAACAAACTATTCCCGAAGGTTGAAAGACCTTTTAGAATCCTCTAGAAAATCAATGATAACGCTTATAAATTGGAAGACTATGGGGTTTCTAATACTTTCAATATTTCCAACCTAAGTCCATATCATCCCAACGAAGAGCTGACCGAAGATCATTCAAATTTGATCCCAAATTTAAATCAACCTAGAAGGAACGATGGGAATTGAGCTACTAAACTATTGACCCGAAGCTGAGCCTAAGGATTGGAAAGATTGGCATAGCAGATTCTCTTATTCCAGCTGACTCCTACCAAAGCCGAATATCTCCTTACTGACTCATTTTGCATGCCGAGCTGAATAACTCCTTATTTCTCGTAGATAAAGTGCTGAGAAGTAAAAAGTCGAGACAACAACGAACCCTTACTCATACCTGATCAATTACTCACTCAGCATCATCCTTATCGATATGCCAAAAGAGATGCTCCGAATTGACGAAACCACCCTTACTCGGACAAGCCAACTAATCGTACTTTTTATTTGTATCTTCCAACAGCTTCACAAATTAAGCATTGCTACGTATACAGTATTGTGTGTAGAATCTGTTGTATCAATGATTGTTTTCCTTATATATTCATTTTTACTCTTTTGTATCTTATACATTACTTTCTTAGGAAATAACATTTGTTTTTTCTTTCCCCTTTTTGCATAAGTTGCCCTAACTTATAGATATAAATAACCCTGTACTTGTAACCATACTAATTAGAATTTAGATTATCATCAATACACTTTTGAATACTTCTTCCTTGCATAAATACTGCTTATTTACTCTCGGCAATACTTTTATCCTAACTCTTGAGTAAAACCGGATGGCCAATAACCTTATTGGACCAATTCATACGTCAAATTGAATTATGCTGTGAGTCTTCGAAAGTTTCATAAGTGCGTTATATTCTCTAGAGTTATTTGTGGGTTTTGCTTACTGTTCCATTTGTCATTTTGCCTTTCGCACTTTCACTATTAATTCTTTCGAGCTTTCTATAAACTTGGATTAATTCAACGACCGGCCTTATTTATTCTTAGTCACGGTTTGTATCACTCCCTGTAGGTCAAGTATCGAGGAGAAGGAGGTGAAGTTCAGTTGGATCTAATCTCGTATTCCTTAGTTAGTCTCCATATGATCAACATTTTGGCGCTTACCTTTTCAGAAGCGTTAAGCTTACTATATTAACAAGTGGTAAAGAGTAAGAAGAGAATGTTAAGGGAGAGCAAAAGCTAGATGGTAAGTTTTCACTATCCTTCCTTGACCTCAATATTTCACTATTTGCCATTGTTAAGCTAATATATAGCACAACACCACTAACGTGCTTCTTTAAGCTTGGCGGATCAATCTCCAACTCCCAACTTAAAGAAGAGAAGGCGGAATCCCAACCCTTGGGGTTCCTCACGACTCTTCAGCTTTGAGCCATATGCTAAATGAAGTAGTCTTCACCAACTCGCCACCAGATCCCCTCATTTTCACTAGATAACTCCTAGCATAAAGGATGGAAGGCGATATCTTAACCCTGAGGGTCCCTTCATGGCTCTTCAACTTGGAGACATATCCTAAATGAAGTGGTCTTCACCACTTCGTCATCAAGTCCCCTTGTTTTCATAATACAACTCCCAAAGTGCACTCAAATCACTTCCCTTATCTTCATAAGGCAATTTATAAGAGGGTAATGTCGTAGCCCTCGAGGTTCCCTTACGATTCTTCAGCTTTAAGGTATTGCCCCAAATGAAGTGGTTTTCACCACCTTATTAATCAAGTCTCCTCGTTTTACGAAACAACTCCTAAAGCATAAAAGCAGTATCCCAGCATGCAAGCTGACTTGAAAAGGCACTACCTTTGTTCATGTCTAAGTTGTTGTACCAAAAGTGCTAGTCCGGTTTGCACCTAGGTCATTGTACTAAGGTGCTACCCTAAGCTTACATCAAGTTATTGCATTGAACTACTCACTTAGATTACGCCTAAGACGTTATGCCAAAGCTCTTACCTAGCATGCAACCAAGACATTGTGTCAAAACACACTGTTAGCCACACTTGGTTTGTGCTTCAAGTTGTTGAGCTCAAGATAACCTCTAGCTTACTTTAGGTCATTGAGCTTAGGACTTAGATTGCTTAGCTTAGATCCGACTTTTTAGTGTTACTTGCTTGCCCCATCACTTCGATCAAGTCAAAGCTCAAGCTTATTGGCCTCAGCATGCATTCATTGGGCAACAACTGACTTGGAGTCTAAGGCTCATTTATGTATTCACTTCCCTTACTAACTCCTTGCCAATGAAAGTGTGTGTGTGTGTCCCTCATGTCTTTCTTAAACAATCACAACCTCATTGTCTATAAATAGGGGATGAGGCCCCTAGTAAAAGAAGGGCTCTCTCTCTCCCACTCTCTCCCTCTAGCTTTCAATAAGAGCTTTCGTTTTTGAATACTTTACTAACTTAAATTTTAGAGTGACCATATTAAAACTCTCTCCAATCCCACTAATCTGGTTCTATTTTGTACAAAAGCATAATTGGAGGTTTTGAGAAAATCCAAAAGACAAATAAACTAGATAAAACTAACACATTCCCATAGAAAAAATTCACTGAAAATCAATTAAAAGGAGAAAAAAACTGGAGAGTCAGGATACTATTGAAATGTTTGATTTACCCTTTGGTTATGGTTAGAAACACAGTCAGGGAAATGCTGCATCATAGACTAAATATTCTCTGGTATGGGTTTGATTCTTCACATACATGCAGCGAATCGGATTCTTCTTTTACAGGGAAGCACGAGTACATCATAAATACAATATAAGCATATATTTAAAACGTGGAGTCAGACTGGTTTTTCACCCACTTAATAATAGTAATAGATTACAATTAATATTTTATATTCTTAAATTGTTTTGAATATAGGAAGAATTCTGTTTTTAACACATCATTAACAGAAATAATAATAACGATTAACATATTAATCAGTGCATACTCATAAAATCTTTTAAAGATGATGTTCCCTCTCTTATATTTAATTATATAAATGAATATACTGCAACTAGTTTGTATAACTATTTGTTTTTGCCTTTTGACATGTGTATAAATTACACGCAATTTCAGAAGTGCTACAACCTTTCAAATTGTGGAGATGCAATATTATGTATCAAGTGTTGTGTGATTGTTAGATCTTTAATAAAACATACTACAACCAATGCCTATTGATCTAAAAGTATACATGCAATAACACTAGAAACTTAGGTAAGTATGATATTTAATGACCTCCAGTTGGAGCTGTGAACTTGAAAGTACCTAAAATTTAGACAATGGCACTAATACTAACTCAATTGGTTCGATGGTCTATATGAAATCGTATCATGGACCAAACAGAAAAGCACATTTTGACAAACTCACTTTTGGCACTCTTTTGGACGACTGATATGCACTTTTCATCTTTGCACAACAAGAATGGGACAGTCTGGTTCATGGCACATCTGCTCAGATTTCGTGGTACAAATATGGGTCATGCTTCCATGACAGCAACTGCATAATTCAAGTCTGCCGACTACAAAATGAATAAAAAAATATGAATCAGATAAAAGAAAAGACCCAACCTTTCCCTCTATTTACTGTGACTAATAATCCCAGGCTAAGAAGGTATACATTTCGTGTGTATGGAGTAAAAGAAGTCTTAATATTTCTCTGTCTGATGAGAATGGGCCAAAGATTGAGACCACCATCATGCAAACCCACTTCCAGCCTACATATCACTGGCTTGTGTCTCATAGTTTTTCCTATGTTGCTGGTGATGGAGATTCCAAAGTTTTATATGAAAGGAAGGTGCAGCAGTATGGATGTTCATAGTTGATTTACAAACTGTCGGAGCAATACTCTTGTTGGCTTAGTGCAGAGCTCAATAAATATTCAGCCGTTTCTCTTCAAACACTCCTTTGGTAGTCCAAAGTCCTTTTTTTGATTGTTGACTTGTTGCCTCCATGGGTCATTGTGTAACTTGTAGTGCAAAACCTTGCCACCCCGGAAAAATAAATATATTAAACAGAGGTTAGCTGAGGGTGGTCAACACCAGGTAATGCAACCACATTTAGTCATAAAAATATGAATCGATAGACATAATGTGGTCGAGGAAGGCTTGCCCCTCCAGACAACCCGAGTATCTCTGCAGCACTTTACAACACTTTTTTAAGATTCCAAAATAAAAAATAAAGTGGGATAGCCTTTCTTTAAGGTGCAGGCCAACCAACCACCATACAATTGTTGAGCAGATATGACAGTTTAAATAAGCGGGAGTATATTTTAGTCAATAACATATTTGATCTGTATTACACCTGAAAGACATTGTCTATTATAACCGCAAAACTTAGTGCACATCTGTATGGACATTTAACTAACAATAAATTCAGGCAGGAACTCGATGGCATTACAAGTTTTAGGGAATGTTTCCTAGCATACTGATGAAAAAAGTTATAACACCATCAACCCAAATATATTATGACTGAAATAACATTTAATCATAGACTGAAGCAACGAAGAAATGGGATTGCCAAGCAGGATGAGAAAAGCAGGCATACAGTACACTGACTAACATAGCAGCAAGCTTACCTGAAGAAATGTTGCAAACACATCATCTTCTTTAAGTTGCAAAAAAGATGCAGCCCAATCTTCAACATGGCCATATGTAGCTTTCTGCCTCTCAGCCTCTAGCAAAATAGAATCCCGGTACAAAAACCTTTGCCAAATCCTCCGTAAACTTGCAAGCTTGAACTTCACTTCTGTCTCATCAAATCCCTATATGCCATGAACACATTGTTGCCTTTTGTCAGTTGCAAATTTTAATTCTGGTCCAAATAGATAGTCTCCAAAATGGTTGAAATAATTACCCGAAGAATCTTTATCAAGTTAGGAATTTCATCTTCGTCTACACGTACAGCAAAACTTTCATAATTGAGAATGTTTTCATATGGCAAGAATATCCCATCCTGTGAGCAAGCAAGGGAATCAGAAACAAGAATTCAGAAGAATAACCATCCACTTGCATTACCGACTTATAAATAGTGTTATGCCACTTTTTATAGATATTTGTATAGAGATGCTAGAGGCTACTTTGACATGCATACTAATGACAATCTGAGGAAAGAATTTGATCTTAGTTAGACAATACCAAAGCACATGCAGGAAGGAGCATATCATCTGTTTCTCATTTAGCGGAGTAAGATGATAATTACCTGAATGATCACTGGAATACAGCCTTGCAGAATGCTATCTTCCATTCGACCACTCCATCCATCTCCAGGCAACACGCCACAAAAAATAGAATTGGCAAGACCCTCATGATAGTTCTCTGAACGAACCGGTGTAACTGTCACATCATCTGCATGCTGCTTCCCAAGCTTTCCTTCCTTGTTAGGGCTTGATCCAAATTCTTGTGCCAGCTTTTGCCTGATTCCCATGCTATAACTGCATTTTAAGCTGATGTGAGATTTCTTGTTAAATAACAATTCATCTTTACTGGCCAGAGAAATGTGGTGGTGGGGGGGGGGGGGGGGGGGGGAGTGGGGTGGTTGGTGCTGGGGGGGGAAGCTGGTGCGAGAAACTTTTGCATGGATGTGCAACAGAAAAGTGGCATCTTATTCGTTTCGTGAGCATGTTGAATATTGTTGATAGCAACAGATATGCTGTGTCATGCAGATTCAAGCCATTCACAAATCTTTGTTTCAAGTGATTCCAAACACCAGATTAGTTAAAAAACCGTAGTTTCTTACGATTACAGAATAAAAAATGGAAAAAGATCAATGGCAGACAGTAGAAAATGGGGGCTTTTCGGATAAAAAGAGAAGCAAGGCAATTAGCTCAAACTGATGCTATGGGGTTCCAACCATGTATTTTACAATCTAAGATGGAAGGGAATGAGAAGCAAGAATAAGAGAATTTTAATCTCACTTTAAAGTTCTACTGGCTTCCTTTTAATAATAATAAAAAAAAAAGAGAGAGAGAGAGAAGAAGAAGCAGAAACTGAGAGTTAAAAGTTCGAAATACTTCATTGGTTTAAATTCTAAGAACTATTATATATAAACTCTCAATCATGTTGAATTCCTCCAATTATACCCAACTAAACAAAATCTAATTCTCTTTTTCCCAGTCAATTTAACTTTCATTTTGGCTACCAAAGAGTGAATTGATTTGCTTTAACTACCTCTTTTTTCCTGATAATACATTACATGGGACAGAACTGATCAAAACAGAGTCTTTATATCAATCTGTATGTTGAATAAGACTTTTAAGTTTCTTACGAGTCTTCTGGCCTTCCTTCTGCATATGCTGGACCCAGATTTCCATTAAAGTAAAATAGAGTTTTCCGCTTCTCATATGGCCTGAACAGAGACAATTCATTCTGCTTCAAGAGAGGTAAATGCTTCAATCTGGTTCAACTGAAGAAAGATTACTATATGCAAGTTATCAGTGGAATCAATGTAGAATTGACCTGTCCCAAAGTTTCAAGCTTAGAGCATTTGCATCAGGCTGTTTCCAAGCAGGAAGCACAAGATCTTTGCTAGGATCATAGCATGGATGGAACCCCCTCCTGTCAGGAGAAATAGTATCCCAGTCGTCAGCCCAGTATGCTGTGGTTGAATGATTGTGCTTCGAATTGGTGTTGCCCCAGTGAACCAACATCATGCTGCTCCATATCTCTTTTGGGGCATAGCAAGCACCTTCATCCCAGGAAAAGAACTGCCTCAAGAAGATATAAAAAATTGAATTGATTAGGCATAGACTAGGGTTTCATAGATAGGCCTATAGACCCTTAGCCGATTGAAGCCTAAGGTTACAATTTAGCTTGGTCGAGACCAAAGACTGATCAGTTGAATTTTGTTACTCAATTCTCACTATTTTACACTTGAAGCATTTAATTATGATATAGTGTAGTTTTGTTAACTTTTCCTGAGTAATAGATCACGTAGCTCAGATGTTACACTACCCAGATATGGTCCCTCCCTGACGAACGATTCCAGTAAGGATATTGTGCCACTATATGATGATATGCCTTCTTGTAAAACTCCAAGGTGAAAGAACTCCTTAAGCCCCTATGGTCCTGTAGAAATAACCAAAATCAAGTAACATTTGACATAGTATTAACAGCAATGCTTCAAATGTCTCATGCTAGCCCAATGATTATATAATAATCCAAAAGCTCAGCAAAGTCAGGAGCAAGCATTCACATTGTTGTGGCAATAACATATTGTACATGCAGTTGGCAATTCAAACTCTTCATTATATCTTGACATGGCAAAAGAAAATATACCCGCATACTCAAGTGAGGTGCATCGTCCGCACGGGTGATAATGCATGAGTCAAAAACAGGAACGAAGAAAAAATCTGCTTCTTCTCCATTTAATGTCCTATGAGGACTGGCCAAGATGCTTTCATAGAGTGCCATCTGAAATTGTAGTCACTGTCAGACCAATTACAAGTTCAAAATGCTTTTGCTGTCTGAGTTCTAATGAAACTACAGTACACAATACCTGAGAGCCATATAATTGATCCGTCCACAGCGTAGCATTCCTTTCATCATAAATTCTGTTTACACACTCAAGCTTGAAGTGCCGCCCCTATAGAGGTCAGATTATCAGTAAAAATATATCACACTAGACTACATGAGAAAATGAGAACTCTCGCCTGACCTCAAGAAGTAGACTGTTAAACTCTGGAGGCAAATCATAAACATATATGAGGGGCCTTTTCCTTTTCACAGAAGCATTGAAGTAGGTTGAATGTGGGTCATTGGGCACCTCAAGCTGAGCTGGACATAACCACCTAGGCCATTCCACGAGAGATGATAGCACCGATGGGATACTGCAATCTGTTCCATACCAGCCGTTGTCACACTGAAATATCAAGTTCATAAATTAAGATGACAGTTCCAATATATCAGCAGGGCACATTGACAGGAAAGATATAGAGGATTCATTTTTGAGTAAAAATTTATTCTAAGCACCAAAAACAAGAGATTTACAAATTTCCACACGTTAACTTTGGTAAAAGAAATCTGCACAAAAAGAATTTTGATAAGAGGATCTATTAAAACAGTGGAGAATCTCCATCATCTGTTTAGTTTCGCAAACCTGAGATTTCTCTGAATTGTAGAGATAGTGTTGTGTATGGCTCAAATTCTTGGACAATGGTGCAATCCATTGCAACATAGGAACAATTTGATGTAATTTCAGGACAAAAAGAAGGATGATTGGCTGTTTCTGAGCGGGGCTGATCAACCATTATTCAACCAATGGTCCATTAGTCTATGGTGGTAATTGATTGAGGCTTGCAAATGCGTATACCCAACTTCCTATTTGTCTTATTACATATAATGTTGCCTATTCTACTGACTTGTTCCCTATTCCAATTAAGGACAGATGCCTAGTATCTAGTTAGAATTGGCTCTCTCCCACAAGAGTGTTTAGTGGCTCTTGCCAAGAGTGTTTAGTGGTTTGCTAGTGTGAATTTGTGATTAACTCTTGGAGTTCGTTGAGAGAGGTAGGTTATCTCCGTAACTTTGTATAAATTCTAGTGAGTAGCTTTGGATTGGTCTCAATGAGATTGTTAAACTTCACTAATAGTTTTATACTAACACTAGGAACAAAAAGAATGTTTTATTGAAATAGTATCATCGTTGTAAATTGTACAGAAATTTCACAAAATAATTTGCTGTCCTCATAGAGGAAAGCAAAAGCAGTGTGGAGCCATTCAATTCCATAACCGGGTGGTTCCATTCAGGACTAAAGAAGTAACAAACATGACTCTTTGTTTGGGGTAAGTTATCACAGCTTTTTTAAAGGTTATGCTTCCAAAATTTAGTGCACAACAATGTTTATGGAGATCACTCAATCAGCAAAACTCTCCTTCCTTGATGTGCCAAATAATTGTATAACGGAATACATATTAAATCATAGTAATTATCACTTTAAACTTTAAGATAAGTCAGTTCAATAAAGACTTAATATGGTATCCAAGCTGGAGGGCATGAGCTAAAATCCCAATTAGTTGTGAATCTAAATTTAGTAAAATTCTCTACCATAATGAACTGTGCCATTCTGAACAGTGAACAGATTTTAGCATGCTAAACCATGGAAATCAAGACAGAAGTCACTGTGATTGGCTGAAAAATGGACAGCTTTTTTCAAAAAAATAAATAAATAAAATAATTCAGAACCGATTCTATTGGGAAGATGAATTTCCACAAAATGTCCCTCGTCTCCTCTTAATAATTGCTTTACTAAGAGATATAAACTGCAGCATCCACAATGCAGACTATCAATTTATAAAATATTTAATTTCCTAACATCAACTAGATAACCATTCTAAACACCTCACTTAAGGAGAGGGAAAAGGGAACAAGAAGTTCGGGCCAGAATTACAAGAATCCATGTCAAGGATTTATGACCAAAAAGATAGTGATCTCAAACATGACACCTAAAAACATACTGCTCCTTGGATAGAGAATGCACGGGCATTAGCAAGATTGAAATAATTATTGTCAAAACAAATGAAAAAGTGAGTAGACATGGAACAATATAAAGAGGAGTCAAACAAGTACTTTTCTTGCATCAAGCAAACAACAATAAATCAGAGGCTATTGTACCTGGCAAAAACCACCCCTGCAATGCCCATGTCCAGAGCATTGATTGATACATGTGCTGAGCACTAGCACTTCACAAAACCGTCCCCAGAGGCCATCATACTTGCAGTCGCATTCCTCTTTAAAATTCACTTTACCAGTGTATGCGTCTGAGGGGTCTACATTACACCATCCTGGTTTACTACCATTTGTTGTGAATATATTATCAAGATCAGCCGTTGCCCAGTCTACTTGCTTTGGAGCACCAGGTTCAGTAGGTGATCTGGAATAATTTCACCCATCAATCAACTATTTTTACAGGAAATAGAGTAGCCTATAATAGATGCGACTCTCTTACTTCATATGAAACCCACATGCCTCAGCCACTGGACGGTTTGGATACTTTGTGCCTTCTCCACAGAAGCACATCGCTCTAGTGTTGTCACAATGTGCAGGGCAAATTGATACCACCCATCGTCCATATAGCAGTTCAGGTGATGCCAGGTGATTGCAATCTAGATGCAGTGCCTCGGAGCATCCATCCCCTGTTTCACCAGTAGAAAATATAATAAACCAACTAGAATTGAGATATTGGAAGAAATGAGCTTCTGATTTTTAAAACCGGGGAAATGAAACCCATTAACACTCATCATGCATTTCAACAGGAACAACTAAAGACTAGATTAGCTAACGATAAATATTTAGCTAATGATAGGAAAAGGTGCTTTGATGGCCATGAAACATTCTTGCACATCTGGAACATGGGAATGTTAAGATGATATGTGATGCAAGTGAGAAAGGGATAATAAAGAAAGTGATAATCTTCACTATTCCAAACTCCTGATTATGATGTTATGAAAGAAGATAAAAATTTGGCAGGGGGACTAAACTGCAACTCTCTCTTATTGGGTAAAGAAACCCCAATCATTTTATCATCTAAGCATGTCCATTTCCACAACCATTCACCATAAATATCAGACAAAATGGAGGAGCGTTAATTAGAGAAAAACGTATTCAAATATCAAGTTTGAGCTACCTATCAACTAAAATGATAATGTCATTTGATTATCTGCAACAGCATAAGCATGTATATATCCTAGTGTGATAAGATTAATGTTAATGATAATCACAATATTCATATACCATCCATCATCATGATTGAATTGAAAACAAAACTAAACAATCTCTTCCACCGTATCAGCTTGAAAAGCTAAAGTTTTTACGAAGATGGACTGAAAGAAATGGTCTGTCCGGTCCAATGAAATCATAAAAGCCATGAGCCCATCTTACAGGCTTTGGATCAAGTTGTCCCAATTAGATTGACATCACACTGATCCTATTCTTTTTGACAGCATGCTATATATCAAGTTACACAAAGTAAAATAAAAAGCTCGCTAGCAGTTCACTTCTTCTGTGTTGCACACTGCTAAAACCTTTAAGGAAAAGAAGGAACTTTAAGCATCTATTATTTGTAATGCTGCTGATCTTAACTTCAGCGTCTAAACAAATATATTCTTAAAAATCATCTGGAGAGAACCATGCCTCTTTGCATCTAGCTGAATAAGCCATAGCATCACATATTGACATATTACGAAACTTGTAATGGTAGAGAACAGACATATTTATCTTCACTCTCAGAATGATGGCATCTTACTTCAAACTTTGCTGAAACAGAATACAAAATAGGCAGACATGACACTGACCGCTGTATCCATGAAAGCAGCGGCACTGTCCCAATTCATGGTTACAAACACCACGACCACTACAATTATTTTTGCAGCTCCGAGCTCCTATGACCTGCCAAGGTGAACATTCAGCTGAATAAAAAACATTAAGTTGACGTCAGCCTGTGCTTGCTAAGGCTGCATGAGACTCTGTAAACTGTAAAATGTGATAGTTGAAATTTCAAAAGATGGTGAAAACAATCAAAATGATCTCCCTTACTTGCCGAGAACTACATAATCCACTAAGTGAAAATAAATATACAATAACCATCAGCAAATCAGAACAATAATAAGGACGTAGTAAAATTATATGCCCTAGTTCCAATACCTCACTTATCTTGACTTCTTCAACCACTGCATCACAACCTGAAAGCCACTGTCCTATGCTTGACTTCCAAGGTGCCCCACGATAAACAACAGCATTATGTGTGTCGGATGGAAATTGCTTAGTCAAATCAATATTTGACTTAATTTCTACACCATTTCCACTCCTTCCATCACTGGATCGGTTAATCGGGACACATGAGTTTTGCCCTATACTTACGCCCTTGAAATCCAAATAAGGCACCACCGGAAATAGAAACAGGTGCACAACAGAAATCAATGCCACAATAGAAGCAATGGTTGCCACCAGAGACCAAGAGTTCCATTTGTAACCCAAAAACATTACTTTCAGGAAGAATACCGAAACCCCGAATCCTAGTCTTATAATTGTCTGCACTAAAGCTTCTTCCTTGACCACCTTAACACAAACCTTCCACCTAGGAAAAACAGAGCAGCACAGATACTTCACTCAATACCCTTAAAAGACATGCATAAAAGGAAAAGAAAAAAAAAATTAATCACTTCATCAACAAGCTGACACTAATTCAAATTATAATCATGAAAACCAATCTCATACACCGTATAAAGAAAGCGCTCTAATTTCTTAAATATTGAACTTGGAACTTTAAATTCATAGGTAAGAATTCAATAATGAAGAATTTACACACCCAATAATGAAATTCAAAGACTTAAGTAACAATGCCGACCTTTCATCAAGATCTGTACAACGCAGAACATGTGAATTGTGGTTGAAATTTCGAATTATTTGAGCCGGTAAAGAGAGAGAGAAGAAGTCGGGAAATTTTTTATATCCGATTTTGCAGATTCCTCCAATTAAGCCCTAAATTAATAATATAATAATCCTTGAATGACGTCCGATTGATTGGCTCGATTCCAGTTGGGAAATTATATATACTAAAAGAAACAAAGGAAGGAGAGAAGTTTGAAAACTCTGGACGAACAAAAGGAACTCTGGCATGGTGGCTGCTAAAATGACCGCAGATGCCCTTACGCGGTTTCCCAATGTTTGGGTGTCTGGAGGGTTAGTCTTGACAAATTGATTTGTTAGGGAGAGAGAAGAAAGCTGCAGTTTAATGTATTTATTTATTTCTAAAATGATAGCTCATTGAACGTGTACTCAACTTCCAAGTTCACTCATCCGGCTTTGGGAAATCAAGGGGACGGATCTGTAACGGGTCACAAAAACGCACACCAGATTTCGCTGCATTAATAAATATATATATTTATTAAATTTTATATATATACATATATATATATAACATACAAATATTAATAAAATTTTAATATATAAAAATATAAATAGTAACTTTTGGATAAATTATATATTATTAATATTTATATACTATTCACCTGTATACATGACATATCAATATTATTAAATTTTTTTCACTAAATTTACATTATTATTTTTGGAGATAATCACACTATAAAGGCTTGCTAAATGCAATATTGCATTTTTGGTATATATTTTAGGATACAAGTACTTGGAGGGTGATAAAAATGGTGATTTTCACTTCTATATTGCTTCTCATAGACGCCATTATAAAAAAAAAATAAAAAAAAATGAAACAAGTTGTAACAACCTAAATATCTATACACTGATCATTGCTATTAATGAATTATGGGCGCTTACTAAAAGTAACGTAAAAATCAAGATATGCAAAGATGAAGCATATAAAAACTGAGGTTGCTTTCTTTGTTTCTATTTTAACTAGGAAGAGAACTTTGAATTTATACATGTACCTTCAAATGCATGAAGAAGTGTCTTTTAATGCTTATATTTATTTTTTGCACTAAAAAACACATTAATAAGATTGCCGTACAAAATCTATATCACATTCTCTTATAAATTAATATATAATATATATCTTCAAAATATGGTCATTTTAGCTACTTTTCTTTTCCTATCCTCTTCTTGAATTAGTTAACCAAAGTTTTTTATTTTTGTAGATTTGGCTCCAAAGCCGAACCACGCTTCTTAAATAAACCATATCCCATTTTATTTCGTTTGAAAAGTAGCTAAAAAGTAAATGATGATATCCTTTCTGCATCTCTTTTGATCTATCAAGTCACCTTGCTTTCAATCATTTAGAGTTTCGCACTTCCCGTTCATGTGGTAGGTAGCCATACGAAGCTATTTTTAATTATTAAGAGCTAAGTGGGTTAAGCCTTAAGAGAAGAAGTGGACTAAAAGGACCATTTCTTGAAAAATTAGTAAGTATCAACATTTAAGAGTTCCCAAATACTCTTCCATTCTTTCACCCTTTCTTGTTTAGTATTGTTTATCTTGCCATATCTAACAAGAATTAAGTTAGGATTGAGGATTTATTATAGTCTAGCAAACAGGCATCAAATTATTGAAGAATGTCAATTAATAATGGATTTAAATTTGCAAATTTATATAAATTGAAATGAGTTACGATGAATTGATGGTTCATGGAGCTATGATGAAGATGAATTGAATCTAAGGATGGAATTCAGAGGAAAATTGGAATTAGAGTTTATTTATGGCGAATTCTCGAAATTGGGGAGGATTAAACAAGATGTATGATAAATTGCACCCTAATCTCGAGCAACTAGAGCTTCTTTAGCTACTTTTGAGGGCCAATCAATCAACTGGCTTAACACCTTTAGTCGACCATTGATAACGTGTAAAAATTCACATTTTTTTCCCAACTTACAAATTATAGTCATGCGCAAAGTGGAGTAGAAAATGATCAATTATTATATTAAAATGAGATTTGTGCACAAAATTGGCCAATTGCACTAAAATTACAAAATTTAATTAAAAACAAGAAGAAACTTTACTTAAATTATATTAATTTAAAGTGATTAATACAAGTGCATAGAAGCTACCATGCACCAGGTAGCCCCTATCATTGGATTAAAGCTCCAAAGATCGAAGGAACAAAGAAATTTAGCATAACGATCAATCAGTAGCCGAGCTACTAATCAACCAATATACCTTGAAGCATTAGAGGACTACCAATACCCCTACTCATTGGTCGTTATGTGAAAACTGGGATGCTTATGGAATGGTTAGAAGGGTTCTTCTCCTACCAAAGTGGAGTAACTCGAGCAACTAGAGCTTCTTTAGCTACTTTTGAGGGCCAATCAATCAACTGGCTTAACACCTTTAGTCGACCATTGATAACGTGTAAAAATTCACATTTTTTTCCCAACTTACAAATTATAGTCATGCACAAAGTGGAGTAGAAAATGATCAATTATTATATTAAAATGGGATTTGTGCACAAAATTGGCCAATTGCACTAAAATTACAAAATTTAATTTAAAAAAAGAAGAAACTTTACTTAAATTATATTAATTTAAAGTGATTAATACAAGTGCATAGAAGTTACCATGCACCAGGTAGCCCCTATCATTGGATTAAAGCTCCAAAGATCGAAGGAACAAAGAAATTTAGCATAACGATCAATCAGTAGCCGAGCTACTAATCAACCAATATACCCTGAAGCATTAAAGGACTATCAATACCCTTACTCATTGGTCGTTATGTGAAAACTGGGATGCTTATGGAATGGTTAGAAGGATTCTTCTCCTACCAATTGATTGATAGCCTTTACACTGATCGATCAATAGTCCAAAAGCCATGGCTAAGGTTCATTTTGTCTAAGGAGTAACCATACTAGAGATGACATGTGTCTATCAATCCATTTTTAGACTTGCTACTCATCAATCCATAAGCTTTTGATCTAAAAAACAATGTTTTGTAGCTTGCAAACCAATAGACACCGTTTTCTTAATTTAACTCTTAGAAGTTGTGTAGTTTTCATGTTTTGTTGATGGATTGTTAATTTTAATTATTGAACAATTATTTCAAGAGTTGATAAATGCTTATAGATTAGGATTACATCTTAAAGCTTGGATTCTAATCATTATTCTAACTAGTTAATGCAAATTAGGACTTAATGCTTTCTAATTCAACTAGGGTTCTTTTTAATAGCCAACTAACAATTCATTTACAATACATATTAGGGAAATAGTAAACTAGTTGCCATTTGGTGATTCAAGTGATTGGTTCATAATCATATTCATTTTGAGTGTTTTTAAGTGTTGGAATCCCATGTTTAGTTGTAATTAGATTATTTGTTAGTTGCAGTTAGGTAAACTTTGCATCTCTATTAGCTTGCCTAGGTATGAATGGAACTAATCTAGCTAAGAGCCAGTACATAATTTCTTATGGATATGACCTTGACTTACCCTTGCTATATTACAATCATAACCCAAAGTATTTGCTATTAAACTTGCTATCAAAAGAGATTTTCAAAACCTTGATTTATAGTATTTACTTTTCAAGTGTTTAAAAAGTGAGTCAAATTTTTGGTACCATTGTTTGAAAATGGTTGTTGCTAATTTCAGTTTTAAGGACTATTTATAAATTAGTCACCATTTAAAAAGAATGAAAAATTTTATTTTTCTTCTTGTTAGTTGTTTTTTATTTTTTTAGTTCCTTATATAATTCAGATTTTTACTGTCTTTTCTATTTTTCTTTTGTAAAAAACTTTGGAGGAAGGCCTTTAGGCTATATTTTTTAATGTCAATAGTTTTTCTCTTGTAGTTGTGAGATTAATTAAAATCCTTTTGCTTCATCAAATCGTGGCATCCATCAACTTATCGATTTGATTAAACAAGCACCCCTGTTCAATTGATTGTAATGTCTATTGACTTATTAATCGAATCAATTTGTCTATATCTCTTTTATTTTTTTATTCTCATAAATACAAAAAAAACTCAAAAATATTTCTTTTCCTTGTTTTGAATCTACAATCCACAAAATGTTAGATCTATATCTTGTTGTGCAATGCTAAATTTATGCCTAAATTCATCATAGGGTCTAAGTTACATCATATTTGGTATTAAAGTTGTAATGTAATGTTTTTATTAAGTAAGTTGTGATTTCACTCTTTTAATGTTTTCATGTTTTTGGAGATTAAGGTTTGTGATACTATAAAAACAAAAAAATTGTGATAAGAGGAGTTTGTGGAGGATTTGAATCTATTCTTTAAATTAATTGTGATTCATTAGAATTGTTGCTTGGAGTGTTTTGTGATTGCTGAAAAGAAATTCTTAGTGATCTTTAGGATTAATTTATGATATGATGGAAGGGTATTTTTTATTGGTAGTAAGGTTGAATAGGGTTTATTATTATTTCAAATCAATGATTGTCTTGCAAATACAATTTTTAAAGTTGTGGTTAATAAATTAAGCTGGGGATTGTCAAACATCCGTATGCATATGACTACATTTATGAAAATGAGGTAATTTAGGTAATGAGATTGACTAAGATAGCCTTTTCTATCAGCAATGGATGTTGGGATGAAGTTATTTATGAAATTGCTGATATTGATAGTTGCTACGTATGTTGAGAGGAGCCTTAATAATCACATTATAACACATGGTACAATTGTCTAATGACATGTATTGCTAATCTATGGATAGACAAGTTGTATTACATTCCTTAGCTGTAGAAAAAGTCGAAGAAGATTTAGGGAAGGTTAAGAGAATTGTTCAAAGATGGAAGGTTGAAATGCAAGCTTGTGAAGAAAATATTTGAATCTTCTTACATAAAATGAGGTTGAGAATAGAAATGGGATAAAATAAACTCCCTAGTTGATTGAAGTGGATATCACCAAAAAGTGCACCTATGAACCTAATCTCTCTTCTATTTGAAAGAGCACTAAGATTTTAGTTGCTTCCAATTATGGGATGCACTATAGAACTTGAGCTAGCACAAATTGTTCGTTACCATATGGATTTTGTGGTTCTTATTAACGTAGCACAAGACAAATGGAAAGATTGTTTTTAGAAGATGGGCATTCCTTGTTCATTTAAGTTGTTAAGCTTTCTTTCATCTTGGTTTCTCCAGGTTAATTTTGATCCATGATGGAGCGATATCAAGATCTAAGATTTAGGTTGAATCTTCCCTAAGCTAGAGGGTACAATGAAGGCATTAAATTGTGTAAATAAGCTCCAATAAGCAAATTCATTTTGTATATGTACCCCAAGGAAAAAGAGGCTGAAAGAAGTAGATCGTTGAATAATACGTGCTATACCAAGAAGAACATGCTCAAGTTGATGAGGAGGAAGAGACCTAAGTGACATATGGGAGCATATACGCTCGTATACCTAACCATGTATAAGTACATAACCACTAGTTGCAAGTACATGCCCATGTTTATAACTACGTATACATGGTTATTTCTTTGTTACATAGTATTTTATTTTATTTTATGTTTATCTTAATTGCAATTTTGCTATTACCTTAGGCTTTTCTTTGTAAAAGTATATAAAGACATTCGGTTTTATTTTGTAAGGAGTTTAGTCTTTTATCAATATAAAACTTTTTTGTTAATGAGAATTTCTCATGATTTCCCCCATCTTATCAATTTATATTTAGATAGTGATAGTAATATTTTCATGATTAGTTTTCCATCTTGCATAACATCATTGTAAGATTGACTAGACTCCTTTTGTTTCATCAAATCGTGGTGTCCAATGACTTATCAATTTGATTAAACAAATCCCTTAGTTTAGTTGATTGTGGTATTCGTTGACTTATCAATTAAATTGATTAATCCATATCCTTTTTACTTTTGTATCTTCATAAATACAGTAAAACCCACAAAATATTTCTTTTCCTTGTTTTAAATCCTAAAATCCACTAAAGGGCATATCTTTATCTTGTTTTGCAAAGCTGAATTTGTGCCTAGATTCATCTTAGGTTTTAAATAACATCATGAATACATGTTTTAGATTAACTTTTTATTGTCTTATATATATATATATATATATATATATATATATTAATTGTTTGTTAGTACTAATAATATGAATAAAAAAATTAATTTATGTAAGCATCCAAGAATGCTCGATGCTCTTAACTTCTTGGAGGCATCTTGCCTTCTTAAATTAATGGCTACTTAGCATATTGAAAATGTGTGGTTAACAATGCATACCAGTTAGATTATTATGTTCTTCAGAAAGAAGCTTCGTTTTGATTGTATATTAAAGGTGTTGTGCGTTGAAAAATTAGATGCTCGTATCTTGTTGCTGTCACATGTACACATGCAAAGTCTCTTGTCTAAACATTACACAAAGTTTTTCTAGCTTACGTGACGAAATTAGCAATAAAGATTCTAATGGATCTTCCTTTTTTTTTTTCTTTTCCTTTCCTATAAGTAGAGCTCAGCTGTCATGCTCATTGTTGCAATACAAGCACAAGTAAAATAGAAAACATAGTCGATAATATGTGGTCCAAGAGCAATTTGATCCTTCCCTTAGTAGGATTTCTATTTTCAGACCTTCTGCTTCTCTGTATAGCGCAAGGTCAAGTTCATTACTATGATTTTGTGGTAATTCCCTATTACTTATGGGTTTTTTAATTTATTGAATCACCTCTTTTCAACTAACACAATACATACACGGTAACTCCTTCCTAATAAAGCTAGGACGTTACTACGTATTCTTTGAAAAAAGTTCACTGGTTCTAATATATGATAGTTATTGTAAGTAGTTTTTAAAAAATTGTAAACTGTTATGATATAAGAAAGATTGCTTGCTTCTACTCTTTGAAGATTCTATCGATCTGAAAAAAAAAAAACAACATTCAACTTCTTTTCAAAGTCGGATATATACATGAGTACACCATTTATCCAGCCATCCATGGTCCCAAACATGCATCTCCTGTAATGTGATTATCCCAAAAAGACAGATAGTGCTTGATGGATTTTCATTTCTCTATAAAATCTTTCATGTATTAGACGTTCTGAGGTAACCAATTTGTATAGCATATATGCAAATAAATTAAGATTTAAGTGTGTCGTTTTGTTTCTGTAAATCTAATGATTAATTAATGCCTGAAGCACCGGGTCTAGCCAGTAAGAGTTTTGGCCTTAAAGTTAGCTGTGGAATATATGGCCATATGGTTACCCTTTTCTTCAATCCAACGCCATGCATGCAAGTTGACTTTTGATGGAGTTATATACACGTATGGTGACATATATCCGTATTACATTCTAGAAAATATCCTCGTACTACTTAAACAAGAAGATGCGGCACGATATACTTGAGCACGTCATTATGTTACCAATCGCCAAAGCTAAATTTTATATGATTTGTATAACATATATATAACACTCTGCAGCTGCAAGAGAAGAATGAAACAAGGCTCTGCAACAATAAGACCATTTTGACCGTGAATGGAGAGTATCCTGGACCCGAACTCCGAGCTCGCAGAGGAGACAGGGTGTTTGTAAACATCTATAACAATGGAACATATGGTGTCACCATTCATTGGTATTGTCTCTCTTTTTATCTTCATTATTGTTGCTTATTGCTATGGTTTCGCCTATCCCTTTTTTATTTTTTATTTTTTTATCAACTTTTTAATTTTTGGTCATCCTTTCTTAAAAATATTATTTATGCATAACAACAATATTCAAATGCATTCTATTTATGCGACTTTGGCTTCTTTTATCATTATCACATGTTCAAATTGAAAAAATAGCATCATATATATCTACTCTTAAGTATTTTAAAATTTATATATCTTATTGCTATATGAAATTACAATGTATCGGATCAAGTGTTAAGATGTGTTTATCATTATGAAATTATTGGGGATGTATTATGTAATTTATCCCATTTTCAACAATAGGATATATCTATATCTACATCTGTGTGTTAGCAGAAAATGGCTACTCCCTATGAATGGGAAACACAAAATAATAGCTCCTCTAATTTCTATCATTACTTCAAAACTAAATACAACAATATGGTTTTAGAGTAGTTAATTTAAATGGCTAGTCATCTAAAACATAAAAAGGACATAAATATAGCTTTTATTTGTTATTACACCTATGACCAGACATAATTATATAAAAAGCTGCTAATTTTGTAGGCATGGGGTGAAACAACCTCGAAATCCATGGTCAGATGGACCTGAGTATGTTACACAATGTCCAATACCACCGCAAACAAGCTTTACTCAAGAACTTATTTTATCTGATGAGGAAGGAACCCTTTGGTG
This sequence comes from Lumnitzera littorea, assembly GCA_024138015.1. Taxonomy (NCBI): domain Eukaryota; kingdom Viridiplantae; phylum Streptophyta; class Magnoliopsida; order Myrtales; family Combretaceae; genus Lumnitzera; species Lumnitzera littorea. The sequence goes on from JAMXBB010000003.1 coordinate 1,004,676, forward strand.
GCATGCACATAGTGATTGGACTCGTTCTACAGTTCATGGCCCCATTATCATTTTACCACCTTTAGGATTTCCATATCCATTTCCAAAGCCTGATGAAGAAGAAACCATTATACTTGGTGGGTTATCCTTTTCTAAAATCTTATATTTCGAATTTAAAAACATATTGTACATTCGTTTATTTCTTGAACTTTCAAGTTAAGCAACTATATAATAAAGAATTTATCTTGCTATTTAACTCTAATGGCAGGTGAATGGTATGAAGATGATGAGCATGAGGCTGTAGCAACATATCTAGCAAACAACTGTACCGGTTTACTTGATTCGGATGCTTATACTATTAATGGACAACCTGGAGATACATACAATTGCTCTGATGGTATTCGTAACTTTTTTGATATGTTTCTAAAGCTTTTATCTGAAAAATATCTTACCTTAAAATACAAAATTTAATATTTAAATAAACCCTAATCTAATTATGATCCATGAAAGTCACGATAGAATTTTCTATTAAGAATATTTTTGGTCTTGATTTCGTAAATACCAAAATATATACTAATCCATAAATATACAATGTCGGATTAGTTCTATTCATAGCTAGGATATAGTACATATATCAAGTAAAATACTCCTTGTGCCTTTTTTTTTTTTATATATATATATATATAATTTTCCCAACTATATCACTAAACAAAAAGGAAATACAATGATTTTTGTCCAACTTATGTACTGCAGAAGGAATGTATCAACTAAACGTGACTAGCGGAAAGACCTACCTTCTTCGGATCATAAATGCTATTATGAACGAACAAATGTTCTTTGGGATAGCAAATCACAGTCTTACTGTTGTTGGAATGGACGGTGCTTACATCAAACAGATAACTAGAGATTTTGTAGTGGTAACTCCAGGACAGACAATGGATGTCTTAGTTACTGCTAACCAAGATCCGGATGACTATTACATCGAGGGATCGCCTTTCTCTGATACAATTGCTCCTGAAAACACAGATAATATAACAACAGCCATCTTCCACTATAATGGAAATTACACTGCTAGTGACTCTCCTTCTATGCCATCACTTCCTGCTTACAATGACAGTGATGCTGCACTGAATTTTTCATTGAGCCTCAGAAGTTTATATCCTGTTAATGTTCCTCGGAAGATCGATAGGCGCATCTTCATGACGGTTTCCGTCAATCAACTTTATTGTCCTAATGGCAGTGGTGAAGAAAGCGCATCTGCAAGTTTAACTAATATAAGTTTTGCATCACCAACTGTGGATATACTACAAGCGTACTACTGGTAATAATTTATTTATTCCAATATAAATGATAATTACATTTCAAGATTTAGAGAAATTATCATGCTAGCACAATTAAATCCATACATACACAAATTAACTGCTGTGTTTTATAGAATACGAGATAAATGAATGCCTAAACTAAACACGTGTTCCTAAAATATTGAAATAATAACATGAATGACATACGCTCATTTTTAAGCACATATAAATGATGTTTACTCTTTAAATGGTATTAAATAAGGATAAATTTTACTTACAACTTGTGGCATCCAGGTTAATGATGCCCTCAATTCCCTATTATAATTGTTAGAAATGCATATTTTATTTACATTTATACACAAACATACCGCCTCTATATACATCATGTGTTTTATTACATTATCCTTTATTTGCTCTAAGGACAAACATACTTTATGTATGTACATTATAACATTTATCCACACACAATTTGCATTAGTCAGTATACTCTATTATAATTATTTCATAATATTTCTCTCTTCTATTAGCATTTTAATTAAGATATTTAATCACGAACAAAGAGACTAAGACATAACAATTATATCTTATTAATTATATTTAAAGCAGTAGCGCTAAATAATAAATATGACAGGAGTATACAATTATAGAAATATTCATAAGCTCCATCATGTGGCTATTTGGATACTTAACAAACATTATTATTATTATTTTTTTTTTCAATTTTATTTAGGAACTTATTGGATGTCTACAACGAAACATTTCCTGACAAACCATATGAACCTTATAACTATACCGGGGATTTCAATGATACGGAAATCTTAACAAAGCAGGAAACAGCTGTTATAGCACTAGAGTATGGTGATGCTGTTGAAATAATTTTTCAAGGAACAAACATGGGTGCTGCAGAAAGTCATCCTATGCATTTACATGGATACAGCTTTTATGTTTTGGGAATGGGACTGGGGAATTTCGAGAACATCCCTAATAAAAATTATAACTTGAGGGATCCACCGTACCTTAACACCTTTGCACTTCCAAAGAATGGGTGGACGACTATAAGATTCATCGCTAATAATCCAGGTATGTTCTTTTACATATGTATAATAACACTACATATATTGAATGATTTTCTCATCTTAAACATGTGTGTGTGTGTGTTTTTTTTATTCCTTTTCTGGGCCCAAAAAAGAAAAAAAAAATGTGGTTTTTCATGTTAATTATATAATGTAATTTTAAAATGTAATGTCTTACATTCTTTATTAACTTTTATATAATGGCATTTCAATCACAAGAAGGGTCTTTTTTTGACATGCTCAGGATGAATTTTATATTTGATTTTTGGTCTCTTTTTGTTAAAAACACACAATCGATATATTTTTAAAAATGAAACTTCACTCCTAAAATTCGTTTTCTTGAGCTCTCTTTTGATTCTTCTTTATGTTGTGCTCATTGTATGGCCTTCCTTACAATGGGATAGCAAGTTGAAAATGCATCATCAGATTTAAAAAGTTAATGTGTATCACAAAAATTTAATTATGTGTGGAGTTATAGAACATTTATAAAAAGACATCGTACAGTAGTTAATAATAAAATTTAACATATGGAAGTAATGGATATGGTACTCATGCCAATAAAAATTTATGTTCTTTTTAACATATTCTTATATTGAGAATTAATGATTTTATATTTTTTATTCACTTCTTAGTATTTCAAGTTTTATGTTCGAAAATATTTTTTTCATCGAAAAAACCTCACAAATATACTTTTTTTATTCTTTTATAACCAAAACTTCCTGCTAACATAATTAATATAAAATTTTCAGGAGTATGGTTCATGCATTGTCATCTTGAGCGTCATGCTACTCAAGGCATGGCTACTGTTCTTATTGTTAAAGATGGACCAAATGAGAATGAGAAGATTCTTCCACGCCCACCCTACATGCCACCTTGTTTGAGCTTAAGCTCCAAGTAAAAAAACCGACAACATTTGCATTATATATACGCCTTACCTGTATCCATCCGATGAAGTGATCTTGAATAAGGAGTTGTTTTTCTTTTAATGTTTTGGATTCATGATTTGAAGGATCCTAATACAATTATAATGTATTAATGATTTTGATTCTACATATGGCTAATTACATAAAAATAAATGTCATTACTCGAGTTTGAACCTCAAAATTATTCTTTCATCAATGAATTGCCTATAAATATTGCTAATTATCAAAAAACCAACATGCTATCGCTTATAATAGCAATAAAGTATGGTGTTTTAGGAAATTTTTATAAAAATTGTATAAAATTTATTTTAAATTACAATCAAAAGATCTTTATAATAGCATAAAAATTATCAAATCACAATCATAAACAAATTAATAATGCATTAATATAAATTTTAAGATTATGCAAGTGAGTAATTGAAGATTTATTGAACATTTAATTGGATATGTAATAATATGAAGAACACCATCTAAGCATCACTATGGGCACATCAGCATAATTGTAATGCTCCACCTTCAGGTATTTGATTACCCTATGTATTCCAAAACTAAATACTTAAAGAAAGTTCATTACTTTTATCCTTAAAGTAAGGATAAGACTTGTTGATGATTGTCTCCTAACAAGAAGAATCCAAAGGCTTAAGCTTATTAAGGTGCTTAGCTTGAGTGCCTACCTTAGGCCTCCCCTAATCTTGTAAACCTGCTAAGGTATCTAATCTGAACAATCGCTTAGAAAGAACTCGAAGCTCCCCCCTATCCTAAAATAGATCTCGAGTAGCCTAAGGGAGCTCTCTATAAGGGCGCCCGTAAAAAGGCAGCTCATCTCCCTCTTTTTCGAAGACCTTTGCTGAGGGGCTTGCTAAACTCTGAGTAGAGAGCTTCCCTCATCCTTTGTCTACTTTTTCTCTCCTCACTAAATACTAAATGACTACCTACTGCATGACTTATAGTCTATCCACCAAATTAGGATGATCACCTATCATTAATGGGACAAGCCTATCTCCCAAGTGCTTATCACTTGGTAGAAGGGAAGTTATCCCATCAAGTACCAATAGCATTGTCTTAGATTTTACATTGACTAATCTTCTCATGTTACGTGTATGTACAAACCAACACCTCTATGTTATAAGTTTAAGATCTTCAGGTAAAGGGATCAATTTTTCTCCCTCATAACTCTCCTAAGAACTCACCATTATTATTTTCCCATTTTCTTACTCTCTTTACTAACTTGAGTGTCAAAGGGCCCTTATTGGCTACTCCAAAGGGGATTTTTTTGCATGTTTATCCCCATCCATGACTATTAGGCCATTTGAAGTTTGACTAAGAGACACACTGTGATATATACCATCGCCAAGGCCAAAAGTAGCTTAAAACTTACCATTTGAGACTTTAAACTTGTAGTTCACATGTATGCTAAAGTTCTTCGCTTTTAAAATCATAGTTAGAACCTTTTGATTTGGATCTCGATTTCAAACTTTTACTTATTCAATTTTACCTTTTGAGAATGATTTTTAACCTTCTAAGTTTGAGTCATACCTCTTTGACCTCAAAAGCTAACCTTCAACTTTTGAAATTGTCGTTAAGATGAATAAGCAAACATAGCCCTAAGTATTCACTGTAAAGTTCTAATTTATCCGAAGCAATAAGTTCATCATTCTGCTCTATTCTGCCTATCTTATAAAAACTTAACCTTTGAACTTTCTTAGTTCACTAATTTACATTTTGCCTAACTTTCTAAACATTCTAACTTTCCTGTATATCATTCCTGCTTACTTAGGATAATATACTTAACTTTCTACTCTTCATTATAGACCTTTTAAGTCTTATAAAGCACTAAACTCTTAGAAATCCATCAACATACTTTCACTTAAACATAATTAATTTAAGTTGTCTACTCCTTCTGTAGACTCCAGTGAGACTTTGAACCTATATTACACCTATATGTCTTTATCTTTAAACCCACTTAAGGATCATAGCCTTATCTCAGTAAAATCTACTCATATGGTTGAGGTACCATGGTTTCAAACCTACATAGATAAGCTTATGGTTACTTGCACCTACTTTAAAGAACTTACAATATAATGTTACATAATCGAACAAAAGACATAATTTTAGTGCTTATAGCATTTAAAATTTACACATTAAAATTTTAATATTTACAAATGAACATAGGTGTCTAGTGCTCTTAAAGTTTTCTAAAACTCTAAAGTTAGCTACATCAAAGATCTTCACTTATGCTTGAGGTTAGTAAAACACCAAGCTTTTAACTCCTTATAGAGCAGAGTGAGTACACAAAACTAAAATGAATGGAAAAGTAAAATAATAATACACTTTTACTCTAAAATATGTACCAAAACATGAAATATTATCTAAATTATATGCTTATGTCATTTTTCCTTGGGAATCCTTACCAAGGCACCTTAAAATCTCATGTTTGAATCTATACCTTGTTGTTCCATATGTGACAACATTCTGGAGCAACGCAATAGCTTATACTTTCATAAATCTTGATCTTTGAAGGCACTAAACAACATATTAGCTTATATTTTGCAAACTTTGCTCCTTTTCAAATTGTTTGCTATTGTAAAAAGATAATTATATGCACCTTACACCACCATAAACAATAGCTAGGAGACCAAAGGTCATTTGTCGTTAAGCACAAACTAACCTCGTTAATTCAAATATCATACCACAAACTTACTAGAAGTGATCCGGACTTGATTTATGTAGTACTCAAAACTTCTCATCATTACTCTCTTAACCATAATTAAAAGTGCCTATCATGCACATATTAATGTGAGACAATAATGACAATGTCATGCATGACAAAAGGACATACAAGTGACATAATAGGGCTTACAACTCAAACACCCAATTAAGTTGTTAAGCATTTTGAATATTAAGTTATTTGGTTCTAAACTAAGCAATTTCTAAGGACCCACAATATATCATTCAAATCTCATGCATACAAATTTAACACATGGATCTACGTTTAAAAATTATCCTAGAATATCATTTTTGTAATTATCTAAGTAGGTTTCCTATTTAAAAAAAAAAAAAGTTGTTACCCTTATATTAGTGGCTCGAAATACAAGTATTACAATCTACTCACTTAACTTTAAAAATCCAGGCAAGTACAACATATACATAATCAATAGAGAAGCTAAACACACATAACATAACAATACCATAAAGATAGCAAGATTCAATCTATCTTATGGTAAATTATGAGTATTTTATGGTAACTTCTATTTATTCAGCAAAGATTTCTATTTGTTCTAATAACATAACTATCATGTAGACTAATCAAGAGTAAAGCATCACAGTCATTTAGCTATATGTAAGTGCTTACCACTTTTAAGAGTCAATGACCTAAAACCACTATGCTTTCACTAAACAACTTATATTTTCACATTAAATCACAATTATCAACTCAACTTAGAGCTGCACCTTTAATAATCACATGTACACAAAAGCCATTTATGATACTTCTTACAGCATATTAATTCCCTCAAGCTTAAGTATATATCAAACTTAGCTATTGTTTGACTTATTACAAACTTGACTTACATATTACTTTTTCTTCGTGGGATACCTACTATGCTTGAGCCATGGTTTGACACTTGTGTACCTCATAACCTGGGTGTTTACAAAATTAAAATTTCCTGCTTCAAAGTTACTTGCATTATTTAATTATGTAGCCCATTTCCCCACAGTGATAGACCTTCATATCCTTAAGTTATAGATAATATCTTGTCATATGTCTTACTTCAGCATAACGATGACATTTCTCGTAAAGAATATAATACACATGCACCTTATGTTCCCCTTTAAATTTTTAACATACTATCATTGTATCCCTCTTCCTCACTAAGAGTTGGAATGGTTTGTTGCTAATATATGTGTACACTAATCTTTAGTTTTTTAAACTAAACAATTACATGTATATTCCTAACAAGTATATTAGATTTCATATAATATAATACTTGCGAGACTAAGTTGTTTCCATAGGGACTAATATAAATTTAACTACTAGTACTTTACCATTTCTACAATTGTCTCATATAACAATAAGGCACAATTTATTAACAACTACTTATTCTAAGTTACACTAAACTAAGTTAATTTAATCAAATTAAAACAAAGAACATAAAATAAAAATAAAAGAATAAATCAAATTAATTAAGAACGCATTAACTTAGTATTCAACATTTATTCTCCTAAAAACATCTAACAATCTATCAATCTCATTCTAGTTAACTAAACTGTAAGAATTCATAAAGTATACTAACAATTATCTCAAATTTATTGATATCTAACCCTAGCTTATTTAACCCAAATCTCTTTCTAGTCAAAAACCTTAAGATCACATTAAGTTCTATGAATTTTGCTATTAGGATTTACCATAATCCGAAAAAATCATGTCATCCTTTATCAAAAAGTACATTCAACTCCTTCTAATTATGTTAACTCTAATTATGCGTAGGATATATTGATTTCTATATATGAAATCAGATGTTGAACTAATAACTCGAGATTATTAATAAGAGAACAATAAAACACATGTAATTAGATTGTAGAAAACTAGAAATCATAGATTGGAAAGAAAATATAACTAATTAGATAAGAGTTTAAGGTTCACGATAGTAGAATACTAATTCAAATAATATAAAACATTTGAAAATAAAAAGAAACAAAGAAGAAAGGAGATGTAAGGGGGTTTAGAGGACAACCCTTTTAGGTCTTTGAAAACCTAGCTCTCCAACATGGCTTTTGACTATTTATAGTACATTAGAATGTTGTAAGATTTATTTGCCAACATGGCAAGAACATGTTCCTACATATAGCTCATGTACCTCTATGTATTCAACTCCAATTCTCACATATACATGACCACTTAGTAAGGATACATAGTTGTATAAACTCATTTTTTGGTGAGACACGACGTATCTTTCTCCAAGGCCTCATACACATGGCTTCACAAATGTAAAACATGGCCATGACTTCCTTTAATTCCATCTTTATAGGCATATATTCATTAGCTCAAGCTATACATAACTACAATTCCTCATAACATGGTGTATACTTCTAAATTTTTTTACTTTAATTCATTTAATAGGTAATTCTTCAACATTTGATCTCCTTTTCATGCAAACCCCTTCTGAAAACCCTCAAATTGAAATATTAAGAAATAAGTACAAAAAAACACTAAAAATGTGCTAAAAGTCTATAAAAGCATTAAAATAGGTAATTAGGCTCTATTACTTACTCTTTTTTATGTTTAGATTTTGACATCACTTTCCATCTTTAGAGTCTAAGCACTTCCAAACTATTGGCCAATACTTTTATATGGGAAAGAAACAATCATTTTATCTAAGTATCTTTATAGAGGAATTCAACCAACTTAGCAGCAAATGTGCCTATACATATTATTTATTTTCTTATAGCATTCAACTTTTTCCATTAGGCTTCACCTTAGTCTCGAAAGTTGATTTAGAACTCTATAGGGTTTTGAAATAAGGCTCATAGCCTTACTTTGAAACCTTATAGGGTGCTTAGTGGATTAGGTAAGTCGGTTACCTTATAATGACCAATTCGTTGGCATCCTTAACTTTGATTTGACATATTTTTGAACCAAGAATTTCAAGGAAGCTTACCTTCTATGCTGATATGCCTTAGTAAGAGCTAACAAGCATGGGGATATTAAGGGTGGGCCTAGTCTAAGTTATGACTCAAAAAATGGATGGGAAAAGGTGGGGTTTTAACTAAGCTTGTACCGAGGTCGTTCAACATGACACACCAAAGACCTTGCATGGATCGAATAACTAAGCTTTATATGATTCACAAGCTAATTATATTGGTTGCTAGCTATAATCCTTACTAAAGGGTTGATAAGAGTTAAATGTTGGAATAAGTAGTTAAGTAGTTTACTCAAGAACAATGATGGGAGTAAAAACTCAATATTCTTTTGTATGAATGATCAACTAATTTTAGTTGTGCATAAATTAGGATATTTATAGCCATCTCTTTAAGGCAACCCTTTTACATATGACAATTACAAGAAGGGGCATTTACTCGATAAGGAAAAGCATAGGAGTGGTGATCAAAGGGAAGGTAAAAAGGAGAAAAGACAAAAAGAATATATTGACAATATAGCACCATATGGAAAAGTTCATGGCATATGTCATTGTCCATTTGGGCTAGAGTTGGGTTGTGTAGTAGATTTTAGTTAAGCCGGAGGTAGGTCAACAATTGGATGAATTGTAAGTAGGTCAGTGGTTATATCGTGGAAGTTATAAACTTATGCAACTTTCATATTGAAGTATGAATTTGATATCGAAATTATAATAAGCCCTCAAGATGATAACCACCAGTTCGTAATAATTATGGCAAAGGATGCATTTCTATAATTTAGTATAATTTGCAACTAAAGGAATGTAAATAAAATGAGTTACGGACTTCCCTTGTAGATATTATGCAACAAAAGAGAATCACACATGCTTATGATTATGATATTACATGTACAACCAATGGTCACTGTAATTCTTTATGAAGAATTTATAAGATTTAATGAGTTTTTATTCTTTACTCCATTCCTATCAGCATGTTTATTTTCATGAATTTCCATTCTTAGGAGTAACAATTCATGAAAAATAAGGAATGGAGATCCTTTACTCAAGTCTAAGAATCTCAATTCATATAGTATCATAAAATCATATTTTTAAGGTAATGATATTTATATAATTTTTTATTTAATTCATATTTGTGTAATTTTTTTTTAAAAGACTAGTAAACATGTAGAAAACTCATGTATGGAGGTTTTAGATATGAAAAACACACATGTTCATTCACATAAAAGAAGGAACTAATGATGCATTTGCATATGATATCCTGCTTTAGCTAGTAATGCACAACATATTGTATCCTTAAGCACCAACAAATATGAGTTTTGGTAATTTGAATAAGTGACTTTTCTTTAGATTGGGGGAATGACCACACTTTGCATATGTGTTAGCTATATACTTATTCTTACTTTAAATACTTATTTATTTATAGATATATCTTGTGGTTGGTAAATATATTTTTGTAATCTATGAATATCTTGTTAGTATTCTTGATATTCCCCAATTATCTAAAGAAGTAGGTTATTATAAAGTGTAAGCAGAAAAGCACAAATAGAAATCAACTAATGATGGGCCTTATTAATTGAAATGTTTGTAGGTACTAAGATAAATCTATATCATTAATAACCCATTGTGCACACGTATTTTATATATTTCATTTTCTTTTTTATTTTTTTTTTTCACGATGAAAATAATAAAACATCTTTTGTGATCTTTGGATGATGATAATGTCTTAACATCGGATGGGAATCTTCCCCCTAACGGAAGACCTCTGCTGATGTCCAGAAAATCTCCATTTCCCAAGATTTGAGACGAGTCGACTGGATGCATGAAAGCCCAGACAATCCATTCCTACCAATCATTCGTTATTTCGCTACATTTCATTGTATAAATATCATTATACCAACACAGATAATATATCACCATCACCTTACAATATAATATTAACATCACTGGCTATCAAAAGAGAAAGAAAGGTGTAGGAGGGATTAATACAAGGATTGATTTCCAACGGTTGGTGCACTGTTGGTTCTAAAGATTTAAACGATTCAATTATCGTAATCTAGTGAATCGATGGATTACCCAATCAGCAGGCCTAAATCTCTCTTAAACCAACGAATCAACCTTAAAATTTAAAAAAAATAATAATAATAAATAATATTATATTATATATATAACGAAAACATACTATATATATACTATTTTTAATGGATTATACATATACCATATATATAATATATTATATATATAATGTAAACAAGTATATAATATATATCATATATAATGATTAATATACCATATATATACTATAATACACATATATACTATATAGTATGCTATATATAATATATAATATAATATTATGTATTCATACTTACATAGTTCAAATAAATTATTTTAAGATAGAAAAAAATTAAATTAAAAATAAATAGTTTTTATTTACGAGTAATAACATAAAGTTTTAAATTTAGTTGAAAGAAAAAAAGAAGAATAGTTTATAAATTATTTATAATAATTAAGGAAATTTTGAAAAAGTAAAAGAAAAAATACAATTCAACGGTCACTGAACTGACTCTTGAACTGTCGATTCNAATACACATATATACTATATATTATGCTTCATGTATTATAAATATTATGCTATATTATACTATATATAATATAGCTTCATGTATTTATGTTTACATGGTTTAAATGAATTATTTAGGGATCGAAAAAAAATGAACTGAAAATAAAATTTTTTATTCATGAGCAATAATATAAAGTTTTAGATTTAGTTGAAAAAAAAAAGAATAGTTTATAAATTATTTATAATAATTAAGGAAATTTTGAAAAAGTAAAAGAAAAAATACAATTCAACGGTCACTGAACTGACTCTTGAACTGTCGATTCAAGTGAACCTGCTTGATTTGTCTTCGATTCAGGCGAACCGACTTAATTTGTTACTTGAATAGTTTAAGCTCAAGTTTAAGTTTAACTCAATTATTACTAAATAAAATTTGAGTAAAACTTAGAATCAAACTCTAATAATTTCCTAAATTTTGATAAATTGGTAAAATAACTTCTATAATCATTAAAATTTGATTTTAATACATAAATACTCGTTAAATGTAAAAATAAAAGTACATAACAAAAGTAAAGTTTAAAAATTATTGGGAGTTATTTTACAGAGTTATCAAAGTTTAAAAGATTAAAAATTTTTACTTTAAAAATTGGGGAGATTAATCTGTTTTTTATTTTTTTATTTTTCTTACTTTAAAATTATTTTTGTGGGAAAAGTGGGGAATTGTAATTGGATGACAATTCCAAGTAACGACAACTATAAAACAAGAGAGCAACTAAAAGAAGCATGAGATGTAACGTAGTAAATAGATAATAAAAAGGTTGAAATGTAAAATTAGAAAATCGGTCAACAATTTTAGGAAGTAAATATCGCAGTGTCCGGCGGATAAAAATAGAAGCAAAAATTAGGAAAATTGCCACCTGAAGCCGAAAAAGCCCTTTTTAGAACAGTGTGTTGTGTTAAATGTTAATGGAGCGTTGGGGAACCGATACAACCATTTAACAACCGGCGTTTTAAAGCCTACACGATTCCTTTCCTTGTTTCTTGTTCCTTCCTACTTGTTTTTATTTCTTTCTCATCTCCCTCTCTCGCACACACAGACACAAACACACCCACAGTTGGGTTGTCGCCTGGGGATTTCAATCTCTCTGTATTCTGTATTTCATGGATCTAACTCCCAACCTTCTCTTGTAAATCAACCCGGAAAACACGGTAAATCGATCGCTGGTTTTGATTTTTACGCTGAGTCGAGCGAGCCAGTGGTAGAGATGGCGATTGCAGCAGCTGTTATCGTCCCTTTGGGCCTTCTCTTTTTCGCATCCGGTCTCGTTGTCAATCTTATCCAGGTGTCCCTCTCTTTTCCTCTTCCATTTTACTCTTTTCCTAGGGTTAATTTGGGAAAGCAATTGCTTTTGTTTCGATTTTTTTTTTTTCTTTTTTCATTCGGAGTTGGAGATTTTATTCGAACGGAAAGTAGCGTTTGTGTTCCCCAGAAGTGGAAAATATCACTTTTTTACGTTGACGATTACAATTAATTTTATTGTTTGTTGGCATGAATGTTTGCCATTTTAAGTTTTATCAAGTGAATGTGATGTTTGTATGTATTTTTTTCTTCAGGCAATTTGCTTTATCCTTGTTAGACCGATTTCGAAGAACTTGTATAGAAGAATTAACAGATTATTGGCCGAATTGCTGTGGCTGGAGCTTGTTTGGGTAGTCGATTGGTGGGCTGGAGTTAAGGTACTTCATTCCCTCTCTTACTTTGTTCGATTATCGCAATTGCTTTTCATTCAAGTGGAAATATTCTATTAGAATATGATGAACTTTGTTTCCTTTTTCTTTGAAAAGATTGAAAGTCATTATGTGCTATTCACTGCCTTCTCGTCGTTGATGCCATCAGCTTCCGTACTCTCGTTGAACCGAGCTTTACTCAATTTATGTATTGTGGGTTTTGGGCTGTTTAATCTGTTTGGCGGTAGCGGCCAATTATGGACATGCCCCCTTCACTAACCATAAAAAAAATAATAATAATAATGCAAAAATACCACCTAAAATTTTTATCTAATTTTACAAGAAAGTTTCAAATTGTTAAGTTTCAGACTGAATGAAAATTTTAATTAAATTTTATGTTTAAAATTTAAAGTTACTAAATATCATCTCTAATCGAACTTTACCTGTTTACTACCTCCTTCATTTTGAAAGAAAAAAAAAATGATGTAGCAAATACTCATTGGACAAGCATAAACATTAGGAGTGAGATAGTAATTTGGCAAGCAAAACTTAGATTGGATATGAAACATGGTAGAAAATTGAAAAACCACACAAACTTCTGGTAGTGACTTTAATGTTGTCCAAAAAACAAATATATATATGTAGATTTTGTGATTAAAGATCCTAGCCTAGGCATGCAATGCGAGGCTCAAGGATGTGCCTTTCCCAGGCAAAAATGCCTTCTTTTGGTCCCCCAAAGCCCCAAAATCCAAGATGTGCTGCGTTGCATGCCTCAGTATTTACTGCTATTTTCTGCCTATGTATTATCTCCAATATCGAGTTTCCATGTCAACTACCCCGGTTTTAGCCATTGCCCTGTGATCTATTATGTATTGTGATTGCTGTCCTTAACTCAAATAGCAAGTTCCCATGGTGCCTATCCACTGTCAGCCATTCTATATAATCTTTTGCTTTATGGTTTATGAGTTGGTGAATTTATTTTGTGAGCTTCATTTATTCAATGCTCTCTTAACTATTCATTTATCCCCATTATTCATGTCAATATATTATCCTTCTTAATTTGTGCATAGAAAACCCAAAAAGCAACACATATTGCACTGAAAAACATGCAACGTATTGGACAGTAGCGTGCTTTTCTTTTCCCCCCCCTCTTTTGTCACTATGTCAATAATTTATATAATCTATGAAAGACCAAACATATTTTTGGTGAAAGATAATATGTTGAATTAATTTTGAGCAAAATAATATGTACTACAAAAAGAATCATTCATGGGTATATGATATACTTATATATTAAATATTATTATACTTGTTTAGGATAATCACATCAAAATTTTGAGTCACCCTATGGTCCACTGGTGCATGATCATTTTATTCTCCTCTTGGTTCCTTTCATTTTTGACTAAACTAGCATGACCTTTTCTTTATATCATTGTACAACAATTTTACCCGTTATGGTTAGCAGCTTGTAACAATAAGGGAAATGCAGACATTTTTTTCTGGGAAACAAGGGTACGTTGGGCATAATTTTGTGGTTTCTAAGATGGGTAAGGAATGAGAGTATAAACCACAAAGTGTCCGAGGATGTTATTTTTTTTATGCCAATGGTGTATATGCTTGATTTTATATTTTTCATTTTTCTTTTAGGTACTTGAAAGAGGGATGATTGAACATATTGATATTTCATCTTCATGTGCTGGGGATTTTTTTTACTTTATATGCTATCTCAAAGTGGAGGGGTCCAAGGCTGAGCCAATACTTTGGTTTCAGCCTTTGGTCATGTCTTAAGGTTTTCCCATCATTTCCTGGTACTGCCCAAAAAAAGGAAAGGGTTTTCCCATTATCGTCGAAATTTCCCAGATTCCATCTTCGAGCATTCAAGGAATTCTTTTGTATCTTGTAGTTCCAGTAAAGAAGTTGCTTTCGGTATGGAACCGCATAACATTTTTCAGAATTAGTATCCTCTTTGTCATCATAGGATTTCTTTCATTTGAGATGTCAACTATTTTACTGCTCGAGTTTTATAAAATAGAAGAACTTTATGCACTCACAAAGCTCTAGTTTATCATCAATTAGAGCAAAGAATTATTGTTATTTCTATGGCAGAATTTGTGTCCTTTGTGAGCTGCTTGTTCTTAATTAGTAACTTGTCAAGTAAGATGCCCTTTGACATGTTGCTTTATCTGGAAGCTATTGTCATTCTGTGAAAGGTGTTGTGGTTAAGTTATAGTTTTAGAACAGTCTGCATTGTGCTAATAAGAAAATGACTGTTTTCTTACTATCTCATAGGTCTAGAATATTGCATCATCATTATATATTTTTTCACTGATAGCATCTCATGACCATAATTATCAGTAAATTGGGAAACACTAATCATATGTCTATTACTGGAACTTCAATGCAGAAAGTTTACTGTGGAAATTTTTTCTTTCCAAACTCTACCTTTTCTTTGGGCATATTTTTTCCTTGTCAGGCTACTCATGTATGCTATGATTGCATTTGTTCATTTCAGAAGAAGCTGTCCCCAAACCAAAGTAATAAATGAGTATTCAATGTATTCCATAAGAAAAGAACTGGTCTTACTTACCGAAAAAAGAGCTGCTCCTATGAATTCATGGTTTTTTGATATTTACAATCAACTAATGAAATTAGAATTTCACGTTAATCTTTTGATTTTTCTGATTGTAGATCCAGCTATATGTGGATAGGGAGACCTTTCAATTAATGGGTAAGATCTTGAATTCTAATTTGCCATCAGTGGACATTTCTTTTGGGGAGCCATGAACTGATGATTTATCATCGTTTTCTTAATGATTCAGGTAAGGAGCATGCCCTTGTAATATCCAACCACAAAAGTGACATCGATTGGCTTATTGGGTGGGTCTTGGCTCAGGTCAGTGCAAGAACCCAATTAGACACAAACCCCAAGTTCACAAATCTTTGAATTGCTAGAATATTGCTGTCTTGTGGCAGCAAACTTTGCAGTAAGGTGATAAATAGAATTTGATATCCAGATGTTGATTATTTTTTTTTTCTTTTGGCTGATCCTTGTTTCTATGGATCTAATTTCTGTCTTGTTTGCATTACATTTCCATTATGTTATTATTGGTGTTCCCAGGGGAGCTAATTTTCAAAATTGCTTTTGCTTATGATAGAGATCAGGTTGCCTTGGTAGTACATTGGCTGTAATGAAGAAATCATCGAAACTTCTTCCGGTATGTATGGTTTCTTTTCTAGTAAGTCCTCTCTTAATTATATGAAACACGACAGTTGTTAGATTCTTAAGTTCAAGTACTGTTTGACATCTATAGATGTCTTTTTATTAGTTTACTTGGAAGTACCGGCTGAGACCAAGGAATTTTTATTTTGGTGGTGGAATTTATTTTTCTCCAGAGATTTTCATTTTGCAAATAATGAAACTATTTATAAGAATTAAGAAGCGAGGGAAAAAATGGGTTGTGTATACATATATGTAGACATTGACAATTTCTTGCTATATTGATTCTCACAGGTAATAGGTTGGTCAATGTGGTTTTCAGAGTATCTGTTTCTGGAGAGAAGCTGGGCCAAGGATGAAAGCACATTAAAGGTGTGGGTTTATGGATGAGGAAGTCATTTGTGTCTTCCTTCTGTTTCTTTATAGAAGAAAGCTGTTGCCGATATTTTCTTGGGTCCTCTTATTGCAGTCAGGTCTGGAAAGGCTGAAGGATTATCCTCTGCCCTTCTGGTTGGCACTTTTTGTGGAGGGTACACGCTTCACGCAGGCAAAACTTTTAGCGGCACAGGAGTATGCAGTGTCTACAGGCCTACCTGTACCTAGAAATGTTCTGATCCCTCGCACTAAGGTTACCCTCTCAGATACCCTGCCCTTGTCTGGTTCTGCTTTTCCTGTATCCCATTGCATTTCATGTGGGCTTGAAAGGATCAACTGCATGCTTTTGTCTGAGGACCAACCCCAACCCCTAATGGTCGTGTGTGGGGCACAGTGTCTCACTTTTTATGCTTTTTGTGGCTGTTTCTTGTCTATTACTTTATCACTTAAATTGAAGTATCTGTATGCATTGTGATATGCAATATGAGATTTCATCTCTGTTGGGCTATTCCTTTTGAGGGGTCCACTTTACAGTAGGAACTTTGCTTGGATGATAAGAGGCTTTTGTTGTAAAATTGATTGCAGTCGAGTCCTATGCCTGTGAGAAAAAAATGTATTACATTATCATTCCACCTGAGTCAAAGTTGGAGAAATGTTAACAAGTGATTCAATCTGTATTGTAAAATATAGAAATAATTTGCTAAAACTGTTGGAATGCATTTGCATACAACTGGCTCAATCTGCTTTTTGCAAATAGTCTTTCATCTCGTATGTTCTGTAATTTCTTTTATTAGGAAAGTGTATAAAAGGTAATTAATAAGGTAGGATTAAGATTTTTTTGTTTGGAGATATATTATTGATATGTAAAGAGATTTTTTTTTTTTTTTTTGAAAATGTAATCTCTCTAAGCTTGTACACTTGGTCAAGGAATGAAAAAATAGAACAGAAAATTGTTGATGAAAATTCTTGTGTTAATATGATATCAGGAGGCTCACTTTAATTGAGACTCCGATGTGGGAGGTTCTCTCACTTGAGCTTGCAAAACACTTTGCTTAATATTCATTGTCTATTATTGATTTACCCAAAAATATACTAATTGTTTAAGGATTCTGAAAAAGAAAATCTTAACTATGTTTCAGGGCTTTGTTTCTGCTGTCAGTCATATGCGGTCATTTGTCCCAGCCATATATGATGTCACGGTGGCTATTCCTAAAGGCTCTTCTCCACCTACAATGCTGCGGCTATTCAAGGGGCAGCCCTCAGTGGTAAGCCAAGAGATTTGAAGTGTGTTTTTTTACTGGTTGAAGCAGCTTTCAAAGGGGAGTTTGTGTTTATATCTTGTATCAGTTTCTCATTAATTTGAGCTGCTCCCTGTTGTGCCTTGGACTGAAAAATTGCAGTTTTCATACCGGTTTACAAGTTGTTATGTTGTCCATGCTTAACAAAGTTATATTGGATGAAAATGGTCTGAAATACTTAATACTGGCATATGCCAATCTGGGAGAAGCTTGTTATTTCATTGGTTAGGTTAGGTTTATCATCATAGAGTACCCATTTCATGAGTTAATATTACAAGATAGTAGCTATTCATTTTTGGCAGATGGATGAGTCTTAACTTTAATTTTGATGGAAAAAGACAACAATTTACCCCCATGCAGGTACATGTTCACCTTAAGAGGCACCTGATGAAAGAATTGCCTGAGACAGATGATGCTGTGGCACAGTGGTGTAGAGAATTATTTGTGGCTAAGGTGCATCTTATTCCCCTCCCCTTACTCCCTCTTCACAACAACCAACAAAACAGACACACACGCAAAAAAAGAAGCCTCATTAACTCTGACCCATGGCAACGTGTCTGTTGATTCCCTTCCATTACTGCATCAAGTTACTCTGTCTTGGTCTTATTTTCTGTCTGTTTGCGAATTGCCAGGACACATTATTGGACAAACATAATGCTGAGAACAAATTCAATGAGCAGGAATTACAGGATATTGGCCGGCCAATTAAGTCACTTGTGGTTAGTTTCTTGCTTTTATAGTGGTGATGTTGTGCCACAAGCTACCTTTTCGTGATCAATAACTAGTTTATATGGGTCTCATAATTCTAGGGTAACACATATGAATTCCCTTGTTTGTCCGGAGCAGGTTGTTATCTCATGGGCATGCTTAGTTATTTTTGGTGCTCTGAAGTTCCTTCAATGGTCTGCTCTCCTTTCATCTTGGAAGGGAATTGCTCTTTCAGCACTTGGTTTGGGAATTATTACTCTCTGTATGCAAATATTGATCCGGTTCTCACAGTCGGAGAGATCAACTCCTGCAAAGATTGCTCCAGCAAAACGGAAGAACGGTGGAGAATCATCAAAGACAGAACAAAACAAAGAGAATTAAGTCACAGATTTTTCTAATAATTATCAGTATACGTGTTTTACGCTGTGCTCTCTCTGCCCTAGTTATCTTCAAACTTCCTTCTATCAAATCGTGTTATTTAATTCTTGTAGAATGAATCAGGTAATTTGCTAGTGAATTGGGGTAAGAAAAATGGCAGAAGCGGCATCTATTTGTTCTTTTTTTTTATTTTTTATTTTTATTATATATTGACCTTTCACTAATCGTCCACTCTATTTTAATTTCATGCCATGCAAAACATGGTATCGATTCCTTGCATTGGAACTCCTAAAAATTATCAACCTTCTTGATTTTGACCATATAATATTAGAAGTCTGGCGTGATAACGCATCTTTTTTTCTCTTTTCTTCTTTTTTTTTTTAAAAAAAAAAAGAGAATCACATTAGCCTTGCCGTTGGGCTTCCTTGCTCAACTTACACAAAAGACCCCGCTGATCATCGATTGCATTTACGTTCAATCTAGCCGTTAGCATCTGAGCATGCTCTTTTACCACGTAATTTGAAGGTGTGTACGGTATGCATCGAACCTAATAGAACCTAATAAAGTGGTTTGGTTTTATTTTTTCTTTTGAAATTGAAAAGGTTTATTAAATCGTTTATATTAAATTTTTATTGAATATTTTTATTTTTAATAAATATAAAATTTAATTAATTTAATTTTAACAATTAATATAAAAATAAGATAAAGAATAATAAAATAAAAAATTTTAATGAACTTTATAAAGATAAACGAAAAACTTATAAAATAAATACAAAATAATTGTAAGAATTTTTTAATTAAATAATTTGATTTAAAATGATACCGTTTGATTTGATTTATAAACCTTTTATATATAATTAAATCCAATCATAAATTAAATAATTCATTAAAAAAAATATACTTTATATGCCATCTACCGTTCGGGATGTACTCGTAGAATATCTAAATTAGCGGCTGTTCATAGTGACAAGGACAGCTAGGAAGAGATCTATTAATGTGGCCATACCAACTGTCGTCTTTTGTTGGAAATTCCGCCGGTCATTAATTACATTTATTCTGGCCGTTGGTCACACGTAACGTTGACTTGATAGGGATGTTTGCCTTTCCGATGCCGTACTAATTTTTGTTGTTAATGGCGCGTTGCCTCCGATGAGTGGAAGATGGGTGGAAGAGAGTTAAAATTCACGAGGAATGAAATAAAAGTGTAATTGCTATGACTTCGTTCAATTGAACTAAAAAGGAATTTAAAGAGGCCCGTATTATCTTTGGTTCATCTTCTTCCTTATTCAATCCTAACTGCATTCACATGAGAATTAACCAATGATGCCCTCTCCATCTTTCTGTACTCCACCCCTTAAAAATTTACTCTAACTGTATTTATTGTTTCGTTCCCTCTCTCTTCGCTAGTTGGTGGGTTTGTGTTTGTGTTCGTGTTCGTGTGTTCATATCTGATATGAACCGTGGTTGTGTAGTTGAGTGGTCGAAGGTACGATTGTGGAGAGAGAGTGCGGTAGCTAGAGAGAGAAAGCCACTGGGACGGGAAGAGAGACAGAGGGTGACGAGAGAAAAAGTGGATTGGCCAGAGAGAGAGAGAGAGAGAGCCTGGGGAAAGGGAAGAGAGATAGAGATAGAGAGAGAAAGGCTTGGGGAAAGAAAGATAAGCAGAGGGTGATGGTGATAGGTGACGATGCCCGGTGATAGTGCTAGGTTGGTGGTGTCTATGCATGATGGTGGTGCTTATTACGGTGATGATGATTGGTGACAAGGGAAAAAAGAGAGATAGGGTGATTGTGATGGGTGACTAGTTGGTGGCCATAATAATAATAATAATAATAATAATAATAACAATAACAATAACGGTAACGATGATGGTAATTATATTAGTGATGATAGTAGATGATAATGATTAAGAAAGAGAGATAACGGTAACAAGCGATAACAATAAAGATGATTATAGTAGTAATAATAGTGGATGATGATGGTTGGGAAGGAGAGATAAAATGTGATGTTAGTGGGTGACAAGAGTATAGAATATCTTGTTTTTCTTTGTTGAATCCCAATCCTATACTATGCGGAAAAAATCTTAGGTATTAGGGATTTCTATCAAATTAGAATTCAATGAGGGAATATGAATTAGATGATGTAATGAGGAATACAAGTAGTTAATATTACCATAATAGAGCGAAACAATTGGCCTATTTGTAGTTTTAAATGAAAGGTGAGGGTAGTGAGCAACTACAATCATTGTTGTTAAATTCGAATTGATTTACTTGGTTCTATTTGGTTCTAGTTGCCCTTTTAACCTTCGTTGACAATGACCGTTCAATCTTAATTAACCTGACTAGTTTAACTTGATTCCTTTATAATCCAATCAAATTTTTCGAATTAGAATTTATTATTTTCTTTTATTTTGTTTTTTTCTAGATAATATTCTAATTTACTAAAAGATAAATATAGATCTAAGAAGAACGAAAAATAAAATATAAATAAGATATTTAACTTTCAAATCTTAAGAATGTAAATAACTTTATTATATTATAAATGGATATAAACTATGCTCTAATATTATTATTGATATCATTTTGACTCTTTTGATCCTTTATCTCTTCTTATTTATGACTCAACCTCCCTACAAAAGTTCAACAACATTAATTATAATAACAAGCGACCAATGATGTGGTTTGCCCTGGACATAATGAGAGAAAATGGATAAGATAATTCTTTTTTTTTTTTTCTTTAAGAGCAAAAATTTTTATTTTTGTTTTCTTCTATTATATTTAGTAATAGGTAACTACTCTCACCAAACATGATTGTGAGCTTCTATCTTCATTTTCCATAACTAGCTATCTCTAAATGGGAGCAATTGATAGATAGATAATGGGTCTATTTATGAGAGTGAGATATAAAAAAAAATTAGAATTGGACTATCTTATTATATAACATAGCTCTAATAGAAGACATATTCAATAAATAAATTCCTTGTCTACCTTTTGTTTTTTTTTTCATCTGAAGAATATTACTTTTTTTTTGTCACATTAAATCATTATGTAACTTTTTTTCGATAGAATTAACTCAAAAAGAAAACTAGCTTAATAATTCTTCATCAATTTTAATGCATTGTCTTAGAGTAAAAGTTTATTGTACAACTTTTGGTTCCATGAAATCAGAGTCAAGGCTAATGGTTGTGCCATTGAAAAATGGAAATTGGTCATCTAAATTACTTTTTTTCTTAAAATTCCTAAAATTATAAATTAGTGGTTATTATTGTCTACATATTTAAAAAAAGATGATATAATGTCACGTGGTATTTCAAAAATTAAGATAATAGTAACTATTGATTTGTAATTTTAGGGAACTTTAGGAAAAAATAGCTTTAGAGGATCCAAATCTTTGAAAAATATCATTATAAAACCAGTTAGAATGGGCTTAAGAATTAGAACTGGGAACCAAATTTGGACAAGTGATTTTAGAAAGCTAGAATTGGTGGTTTGCGGAAACTAGCTATCTTTGATCCCCATATTGAGATACCCAAGAATTTAGTAATGTTCACCCCTTTTCTTTTTCTTCTTTCCAATTTCCAAAAATTAGCATCCTAAGTGTTACAATTCTCAAAATAATTATATTTCTCTAAATATTTTTTTTAAAATATTAACTTTTCGAAGGTGATATCATCCCCCCATTTTAGAGAATAAGTCATCCTTGTAATTCAATAAAGCTGTCTCAAATTTTCTCTCTCTCTCTCTTTGTCTCTCTTCCTCTAACATACCCTTACCCCTTCTTTTCCCCAAATTACGAGAATGATTCATTATTCTGAATTGAAAAGGTTAGCTGCCTTATTCATTTACGTTAAAGAGACATAACTATTCAAATTGGCTAGTCATAATGTTTAATTTAAGTTTATTAATTATGCCTATTATATTTATTGGAAAAAGTGTAAGTGGTTCTTACAACTAGCTAGCAGCAATCCTTACAACCGACCAATAACCGATTGCTCCTATAGCTATTGACAAGCCTTACAACCATTGTTACTTACTCCTACAATTGACTCCTCTCCCTTTGTTTCTTTTGGTCTTCAATGTGGAATTGTTATGCTATATATTGCAATTTACACTAATAATCCCCCACTAAATTGTAATATTAGGAAATATAATAATTATTTTCTTATTGATAGATTTAACTAGCATTTAATGTTGTTGGTTGATAGAATTTATTTTTTAGAGTTGTTAAGGGTTGGTGAAATAATATTTGTTGCTACCAAAAATATTAAAACAGTTTATAAATAGGTCTTTTATATATAAACTTGGTATTAATTAAAAAATAACTATTCATATTTTTATAGCATGGTATCAGAGTGTTCTTAAACCTGAGTAAGTCACTCAACTAGGTGATAATACATTTGGCCAAGCAAAACCCCTTAGCTTTAAGCTTTAATTTGGCTCATTACATAAGGGTAACCAAACCCAACCAAATATGAGCACTAACTAGATTAAATCCATGGACGATCATTCTCTTAAAATTACCCAACATAGATTGAATGATGAGAATTTTTGTAAGTGGTACTAATTAGTAAAACTTGTAATATGTAGCAGAGGTAAATTAAGGTATCTAATAGGGACATATCAAGCACTAGTTGCCGAGTCTTGAGAGTATGTTAAGTAGGAGGTTGAGAATGCTATGGTGATGGCGTAGCTAATCAATTCAATGGAACAAAAAATTGGCAGACTCTATTTATTTTGTCTCTAAACGCTATCTATACTTTTAACCATATACACTTTAACCCTGCATAATTTTTTACTTTAAAATCATTTTGAAGGAAAAATGAAGAAAAAAATAAGAAATGTTTCCCATTTCAAAAGGTTTTACTAAATAATATGTGAAATGTCACATCGATGGGATATGCAAAGGGTTAGCTAATAAGGGTTTTTGTTCAACATATAGTTAACTCGATATTGTATATCCTCTTTAGGTGCACTAGGTGAGGAAGAACCACACCCTAAAGCATAGGATTCAAATAGTAAGCCTAACTAAGTGCATTTATGTGTATTCAGAGTAGATTTATTCCTATAAATAATGTTGTATGTTATGTGATGTGAGCTACCTAACCAACTGAGCTTGGTTGTAAATTGTGAACTGGTTACCATGAATTTATTGCCTTATTGATTATGTGATACTTACTAAGACATGTATTGATGAAGTTAGGGAATAACTCTAACTTGGGGGTGTATACTTAAGTGAAACTTAAGTAAGGCCATAGATTATATTAATCAGAGTATTCAATCAAGGCTAGTCTAACTAAACATAACTTGGTGTAAACTTAGAAAATTGTACCTTATATTGTGAATGATATTTTTTCTTGTCACATTCATGGTATGGCAGGGAAAGGTCTTATGGGTTAGGTTTTTTTTTTTTTTTTTTGTTCAAAATAGATAATTTTTCCTTAAGTAAGAAAGTTGATTTGAAAAGCTAGGTTTTAAAGCATATAAGATTGCTATTGCTCGAGTAACCCAACCACTCCTTGTGGCCTAATTAATTTGTAGGATTTAGGGATCCTACTATTAGGTTGCTCCTTGTAGTTATCTAGGTTCCTGAATTTTGTATCTAGATGTCTGGATGTTGATTATCCAGAAGTGGGTTAAGAGAAAATAAAATATTGGTATCAGTGAATGTTGCTTGCATAAGCATGACACATAACCTCTACATGGATAATTTAATTTGATTTGACTTATTTGATTATTTATTAATCTTGTGATATATTATGTTGATTTAGTAAGATGACTAGTCTTATGTTGTGCTTTGTCCACTCAATTCACTTGCAAAGAGTTAAGGGGATAAGATGTTTGTCCTTGGGCTAAGAATGAATTTAGAAGGACACCATCATTGGAGGAGATCTACACCATTTACTAAGGATTATGTGTATATGAAATAAAAAATCTATATTTTGGAGTATAGACATGTTAAAGTTATACATGCGTGTTTTAATCAAGCATAAAGTTGAAATTCCATGTGCTACTCTTTCTGTTATAAGTAGTATTACCTTTTAAGTTTAAGTAGGTTACTTCTATGAAGTTGCATTCCATTTATGCCGAGATGTAACTTTCTTTGACCTATGGAATTTTGATTATGATTTGTAAGGGTGTATATGGTTTTAGTATTGGTATTTGTATGCAAATCTTGTAAAGCACTTTTTGTAGATCTCAAAATGAAGTGATGATTTTAAAGTAGACAGCTAATAATAACCTAATTAGAAGATTATCATCGATTAAATTACAAAGTTTATAAATGAGACAAAAGAAATGCTGCTAACATTGGCGGAAAAAAGCTAAAGATCTAAGCAGCAAGGACAAGCCCAGTTGAAATTCATACTTTAAACAACATTTTTATTTTAATTTTTTTTCCTAGTAAGAGAATGATAGCTCCATATAGGAAGATTAAATCTAGAAAAGGAATAGGATGAAAAAGAATACTACAAAAGTTATCCTCTTTTTCTCCATTAAAACAACATTCAGTCCTTTAAGAAGTGCATCTAGCGTTGCGGTTTCATCCCTTACTTTATGAACACTCAAAAGATAATATAACATAACTAGAGAGGAATGTTAGAGCCAACATAACTGGTATTCAATGCTACACATACATACCATGAAAATGCTGTTGTCCATTGTTCTATTTCTAGTTTTCTTTCTCGACACGATATCTCTAGTATGTTTTAGTGGGCATTCTGAAGTAAAAATAAGTAGTGGCAATGATATTGATCTCAAACAGCTTGCTCCTAGCCAAGAATTTGGATGGACATTTTGTCTTAGACTTTTGGCGAACAACTCTATTCTTTTTGCGATGCATGGTGGGTTAAATGGGGAAAGCTGTTTGATGCTTATAAAAACAATCTTCCATGTGGACCTAAAGCATGCATGTGGAGATTAATTGAAGAAGAGCTTTATTTATATAATGGTGGATGGGAGTTTGCATTTCATTGGGAAACACGATGACTCGGATAAAACCAAAGTATGAATAATGTGTGTGTGTCCTAATAAAAGAAAAGAATTGCATCGTTTTTCATCAAATAAAGATTATAAAATGTGCACGACTATTTTAATGTATGCCCAATGATGCATGTTTTTTCACACTTTCTCAATTTTAAATCCTACATTTTCTTTTATAATTTATGGTGCTTTTATTGAATTATTCTTATAAAAATAATAAATTTCGCACAAGAACAGTCGGTATAATAAACTGTTGAAAAATAACAAAAAAAGATGGCTTAAATGACTTATATTGTACTCACACGTTTTTTATTCCGTAAACTTGCTATTTTTAATGTATGTCTTTATGATAGGAAAAATATGCGGAATAAAAAATTATACACAATTTATTACAAGTAGCCAGAAAATTGAAAGGAGGAAAAATCCAGATTATTCGCTTTATTGCCCACGTAATTTAATCTTGGAGACAAGGAATTTAATTCAATTTATCTTCTCACAGGGGCTCATTAAAATTGCAATTTCAATTGTCATGGCTCATCATGTCTGGAGTGAAGCCTCAATGATCCAATATTGCATTCTTCATTGGCTTCCATCCTATTTTGACCTAACTCAGGGAAACAAAATTGCATTTTCAGCTCCTAGCCTAGAGGAAAAGAATATATATTTTGAGTTTTGAAGACATTTCGGTAATTTTAATTTTGAAAAAGACAGTCATTTTCTAATAATACTATCAGAAATAACACTTTTATAAAAAAAAAATGTATATATATATATATATATATATATATATATATATACAAAAGTTGGAAACTAATAATTTTTATCACATTTACCACAAAGAAAACGAAATAATACAAAAAAGTGCATAAAAAGACAGAAGTATAAGAAATTAAGTAGACAGCTATTGGCTGATCCTAAGAATTTCTCTTACCTTTTTATTCCTTCATTTTGGTCCCTTCAGTCCCGCAACATTCAAACCTTTGGGTCTTCTTCCTTTTTCCTTTTTATTTTTTTATTTTTTAATCTTTTCATTTTTCTCATAGAGTAGCTTAGTTTTGGCATAATTTTTAGCATGAAATAAGGAAATCCAAACCTGGGCATGCTTATTATCAAACCTGGATCTTCGAGCAACCAGCATGGACTCAGAACGACGTCTTATTTTTATCTAAAATATGAAACTACGAAATCTAATACTAGTATATGAATTTGAAACCGTCTGGTAAAAACTACAGAGACTTTTGTTGATGAAGAGTTGTAGTAACAGAGAAGAAATGCTTGAAAGATCAATCCTTCATTCACGACTCAATAAATGTATGTATATAATTCTGTGTTGGTTTGGAAGTTCAACTGCTACAACTATAAATAACCTTTATATTCTCCATCTACTCTATTTTAAAAAGTAAATAAATGATAAGTTTTCTAAATTTTCTCATGTTATGTCAGATTTGTGGGAATGAATCGAAATTAAATCTTGATTTTGGCTTTCATCCTCTTTCTCAATGTTTCAAAATATATTTAAAAGGTAAAGTCACAGTTTTATGAAGTGAGTAATTCTCATTTTAAGAGAAAATTCGTTTTCATCTTAATTGTAATTATCTTTCTCCTTCATTAAATGAGATTAATTAAAATTACCTATTTAATCTTCAAACAAATTATTACATGTAATAATTGGAAGAAAGCTCTTTCCATTGATGAGCCTTTCATTTTTTATAAATGTAATATTATTCCATTTCATTTCGTGTGCATCTTCAAATACAAGAAAAAATTTTTCATTTCGAGCTTTATTTCATTATATTTTATTCCGTTCCATTTTACACAATTTTTTTTTACCTAATATGACATTAATGCTTCATTATCCCATTTAAACATTATACCGAACATACGGTAGGCTATCCCAACTCGTTTTCCACGTAAGAAAATTCAATACAACTTGCAAATCCAATGTCCTATATTCATAAGGTATTACATTAACATCAATTGCATATAGCAAATAACTCTAAAAATTATAAGAAAAAATGAAAAATAGCCTACTTTTACCAACCGTTTGAATTAGGCTAGAAGAATTGCATAAAGGAGAATTGCAAATAGGTGTAACAAAGCACTTAAATCATCAATAAAGTGATAAAGATACATTTTTCCTCCTTTTCCAACTATAAAGAGAGGGATTCAAATCCTAATTCACTTTAATAAAAGATAAGTGGAGATATAGGTATAAAAGTGTGTTAAACAGGCTAATCTGATCAACCTATTTTAACCTACAGGTTAAATAGACTGAGCTCATTTGGATGGTTTTTTAAATAGATAAAAAAATCTTAATCATTACTCATTTGTAAAACGGTTAAACGGGTTGGCCTATGTCACGCCCCGAAGCGGCAGAGTCGTAACAGCTCCCGCCGTGTAAACCATCCTAAGATAGAAGTTGGCCTTACAACCGCTATCTTAGACCTGATCTACACAAGGTGTCCACGACTAACTCGCTTTGAAGGAAACGGTTTATAATTTAAATAAATCATTTCTCTAAAAAAGTGAGGAAAGATATATATATATTATAATACAGTTATTACAATTAAGGTTTACAAGATTTCTCCGTAATATATTTCCTAGTTATTACATTATTCAAAAATGAGAAGTTCTAAAGTAAAAGCTTAAACCTTAAAAATATATTTATTCTTCACATGTTTTTCCTCACTCCCCAAGATCCAGCAGTTGCTAGCTTCAGAGTAATTGG